>JAUOBX010444320.1:0-10415 GCA_032360705.1 Eupentacta quinquesemita
CCACTACCGATTACACCTAAAATGATCGAGCCCCTTTTGGGGGGTCATAAAACAAGCGAATTCAGACCCTCGGCCCATCGCCTAATTGTATGAAAAGCATGACTGGCTCTATTTTTGAAATAACATTCCATTATTAATCATTTTCAATTGTTTAATTTCTTGCAGATACTAATGAGCCACGCCCCATGCTGATTCGTCTTTCAATAGTTAGATCACCCACCCACTGACCTATAGATGGCGTTGATAGCATGCGCGGTCAACGAGCAAAAACTGTTTATCGCTACTAGCGATATAGACTCGCTTCCAAATATCAATGTCAATCATAGAAAGCTGACGAGTAGTTGGAATACTTGATCATCCCAATCTATACATACATCTCTTAATTACACGTTGCTAAGCTAATAACTTCAGTATATTGTCATCCAGTGGATCTCCTCCGAGGCATTAGTACATGTCAGCCCATAAAGTCAAATGTGTGTTACATCGGTCAAAATGTATGCATTGTATTGTTCCCTACGATTTAGCTACGGAGGCATATGAGGAACTCCTGGTAGTTTCATCAGTCAGCACTCAGCATAGTGAGAAATTATTTATAATGTGTTACATTATAATAAAACATTATAGGCCTATCTGTACATTTCAAATTTACCAGTAAATAATTTCTGCTTGGAAAGTGACAACAATATTGGTATATGGCAATCGAAGAAAAATAGAGCATAAGGTTACTCATCAATCCACCTTCTTACTGGAATTTGAGAGTAATAAACTGTACACATGAATCGTATCAAAGTACCCGATTGAAATATGTAAAATAAGGTGACTAAGGTTGCGTATATTGTAGGTAATAACGAATCAGAAGTTTTGTACAAAAGAAAGAAAAATCAACTATCCACATACATTCCATCACGGTCCCCGATATACATAGACACATATTTTACTCTTAATTGTGTAAAGCAAGGTAAATTAAGTTGCATAAACCGTCGGTAATAACAAAACAGGAATGGTGTGCAATGGAGAAACGATCGACTGTTCGCACTAATTCTCTCAGGATATCCGATGGACAAAGGTTTATAGAGTGAAGAACAAATCACGTCCCATGTGGCGTAAGGTGAATTAGGTTGCATTGAATTAGGCAGCACATCGGGGATTATGTGCAGAAGAAAAACAATCAGCTGTACACGGTAATTTTTATCAAGGTACGTCATAAAATTATAAAAATATGTCGAGTAAAGAACACATCCTTAGTTTTGCATATGTCGAGCAAAGTAAGTTAGGTTGCATAAACTATGGTTGATACCAAATCCCCTAATACCAATAGCAAAGTAGGAACATAAATCTGTTCAACACGAAGTCTGGGTTCACTATAAGATTATCTGTCTTTTTGTTCAACGGTACACGTTGTTGATTGTCGATTTAGAGTGATTTTCATTAGACCCGAGTGCCTTCTAATAAGATATGATATATTTTGATGTATTGATGATTGCACGCTGATATTCGAAATATCGTGTACATTGATTATGTCAAGAAAGAAACTAACAACTACGGGCTGAAGTGTCAATTACCGGTGCGCTATAGTGCATATCATAGGCAAGAGAAGTATCCAGTCAATAAGCCAGTTCACAGTTATCGATGGGCATGCTCACAGCGGCAAAACCTAATAAAACCTTTGGGATAAGATGAAATTTCACACATAGACTTATCATCACGGGATATTTTCAAACTGCCATAACTCGTTGGAAATCATGTAATTACACCCGATCTTCGACTACGTTATTGTCCCCAAATGCGGGTGGAATATCTGTAATGTTTTGTGGTGGGAGGATTCATAATTTTCCTCGGGGAAGTTTCGATAGATTGCCCTACCTCCAAATTACCGATATATCCATTGCTTTGTACCATGTGCGTTCAGTCCGGTCTCCGCGAGCCCCCGAGTGACCTTCGACATGGATCATGAGCATACCAGCGTGGATTGTGAAAAGGCCTATACATCTGATGTTAGATGTCAAATATTAAAATAGCGTCGAGCAGCAATATATGTTACGTCGATGGGAATACGTAGTATAAGTTTGGCAAGTGACGTAATAGTGTAATATAGATGATACAGTATTATTCTGCGTCGAATCAGGTGGTGACGTTTCTTGAGATGGTAAATTTGATGACATTTAGATGAATGTTGCCCAAAAAATTCGATTGATATGAATGAATGAAAATATCTGCAATATCTACAGGTTGTAGCAGCTGTGGGCCAACGTTGGCTACAGTTGGCGAGAACAAAACGTGGTGTTGGCAGTGCAAAATGTGCTTAACAACCAGCCGGCGTCATTCAACCAAACCGTTAGCAGGTAATACATTGGACTAACGTCAATCAAACGCGATGTAATGTTTGATGGTGCAACCACTACCAGGCTATGAGAACCCAATATATGGGCCTACGTAGTATGAGTTGAGCACGCGACGCGTAAATCACGTGACAAAGTCTATTGATGTTTTCCTCGAAATTCAAGGAACTCGTTACATTTGAATGAATGTTGAACATAGGACATAATTCATTAAAACTGCATCATCATCAACACACATGTTGTATCAGCGCTGGGCCTGGGTTGGCTGCAGTTGGCAAGCGTTGGCAAAACGTGGTGTTGACAGTGAAACATTGGCCTAACAACCAGCTAACGGCATTCACCCAACAGATGCCAACCTGATGGAGTCGATCGTTGATATGTTTCACTTTGGACCAGCATTGATCCAAAGCGAGTTGATGTATGATGGCCCCAATCGAACTGAGGCTATGTGCCAACCTAATTCTTGGTACAGCATTCTCGTGCAGTCGGGGATCATCATTAAATCGTATAATACCAGTTGTTGACCTACAGTGGTATGTAATATATGATGATACCAATATTGCAATATTCTTGTGCACACTATGCTAATTCAAGAAAGTTTAGTTGTAGTCATGTTTACTGCTTCAATTGTATGAGAACATTTCCAGAAATTAATATACGATACATATAGAGGTCCCAACCAACACATAATGACGAAACGTTGTTATTATGGTTTATCAGTACCGGTATAGGTTCATTTCAGCTTCCATATCGAAATGTATCATTCAGTTCCAGAGCCATATGTCGAGGAGCTATGCCAAGCTCTGACCCTCAACCCCTCCCACTCAACCTGAAATTAACCAAAACAGAAAACAGTTATAGTAGAACACGCTTCCACTAAATTGGTTACGATATCTCGAACGATATCTTAGACAAATTATATACTTTCATCTAGGCGAACGTATTATTTTTCTGCTCTTGTCTTATATTTTATTCAGTTACATATACACAGACTATTCGTAATTATTTTAGTTTTTGAAGATAGATCATCAGAAAATGATCATTGACACTGATGTTTTCCGTGAAGTAGTTTCCGTTAGTTACCTTACCTGTTCTGGGGAATCGCGGACAATTAGGGGAGTATATGCATACTATTCCTACAAACCTTGGAGTCAAACTAGGGGTCAGCTCCGAATATTGGAAATATGTTCTCTATCGCAGGTGGCGCAATCCTATATGTGAGTGTATTTCTCATTTCTGTGAATCAATATATGCCGAGTTCACTGAGATTTTACAACGACAGGGTCAACTAGCTTTAGTCGGGGAGCTTAGGGCAGTACAGGGGGTGTTTGGCGCAGATTCTTTCAAAAGCACCAAATTTGGCACAGATGTTGCCAACACCATACTCTTTCGATTTCTGCCGAGCGCCAGGAAAAAATCAATGGTGCCCGTCATATTACGGGAAATCCAAAATGGCCGCCACTGGGAAATATGAATAACTGTAAAAACGGTTCAGGCAATTGGAGTACAACATTTTAGGGGTTGTCTGTGTCGCTGATTATGATTCCCATGCTTTTTTATTGATTGAATGGCAATCTAACCCTTCACCACCACTATATACAATTGAGAAAAAAAATTGCCAACATTATCGCTATTGAAAATACAATCATTATTATGGAAGGGCTCTCGCTCCTTTTCATATCTAATGTAGGCATATAGTTGTTTATTCAAGAAGAGCTATATCGTGCTTATGAAACATGAACAGTATTGAACAATTCTGAACAATACTACATGTATTGGCTACTCGCATTTGGTGGCCTCCGGCACGATCAGCTGATATGAGGCAAGCACGCATATCCATGTCTTTACTGCCGATACGAGCTGCGCCTAGTAATGTACCATAACCTGATAAATGACCAAGGTAACCCATGCTCTAAGAAAGAAATAAACTCGACTAGATTCAAAGAGCACCTACTTAAATTCCTCCCTGCCCGGACAGCGGTCTCGAAAGAGAGTAAAGAAAAGAAAGACATATACAGTTGTTGATGAGCTTGCTAAAAGCCATCAGTTACAAATGGACTAGAACGAGGCTCTTTCATTTGTGCGCGCAGCATTATTATTACACAAGCTTTGTTTGAAGAACCAGGATTAATCTGATGGTTCTTTCGACCGAGAGTGCCTCGCTGCACCTGTCCCAGACGAAATGCCCACTTTTCTCAATGTGGTGCTTGAAGGACCATCTGCGCTGAAGAAAAGTGAATCTGTTCTGGACGAGCGGGAGAAGATATCATGCAACGTTGCACAACTTATTATATTCAACACGACTAAAGGTACACATCATGAGGTTAAAACGTCCACAGTACGTCACCAGAAGGAGCGAGAGACCCCGTTCCCTTTGTATCATGGACTTAAGCTGCATGGGCATGCAGGTCGTGACAAGCGACAAATTGGCATCGATCACAAACAGGGTATCTCAGTATCGTATGATCGCATCATGGAAGTTAGGCGTAGTATCGTACGTGTGATACGCGCGCGCCATGCTCGAGATAGTGTGGTGTTACCAACCAACAGTCGTCAGAACGTCTTCACCTCCCATGATGTGGATAACATAGACAGCAAAGCTCAGGGAAACTTCTCACAGAGGAGTTCCACGGATATGCTTCGAGCGTGACCAATCACCAATTTACCGAGAAAACCCTGGAACGAAAAGAGCAGTGATAAAAATTGACCTCAACCCCGAAACTCCCAGACTCGTACGTGATTCAGTCACCGACTTAACTTTCACACTTTGATGTTTTCGCACCAAAAGTCTGCAGCGGTAAAGTCAGACCTTGCATTGACGTAAGAGGTGCTAAACAAAAAAAAGAATCACGGAAGGCACATGTCAGCAGTGTGCTGAAGGGAGCTGTAGCTGGTTCCACGCTCTGGACCACACGAATTATGCTCGCTGGCTACCAGTCCACGTTCGTGCCATGGTACAGCTGGAGGAGAAACATCCTCAAGTTCATGCAGAATTCATGGAGGGCAATTTTAATGTGCAGAAATCTACCAAAGAGGTTCAGCCTCATGGCGAAGGACCAGGCCCATGAGCAGTCCAATAAAATCATCCAAACACATGGTGGGGCGGCTGGACTTTATGAGAAACCCGATGCTCTCACATTATTCATGTCAGCAGGAGCCGACTGTGCCCAGGATCGTGAAGGAGTTTAAACAGATAAGCGAACAGCCTTCGACTGCTCATCACGAGGAGGGGCGCAGCTTACAAATACGGTTCCGGAAAGATGTGCTGTCATTTGTTGAAGAGGTAGACACTTGACACACAGACTGTTGCAGATGAGGCTGTCACGAATGCTCTATCCCACGTTCATGAAACTGGCAAGACTGTTCAAAAACTACAAAATCGAACATAAATGAGGAGAAAGTTTACCTTGTATGATTGAAATTGATTTTGCATGTTACCACTTACCAGCCACTGTTACATTCTGTAACAAGTTGTTAATGAATCTCGGGCAATCAACTGCAGCATTCGTTGTCATTTTTGAAGTTGATCATCCAGCCATTGATATTGATATATCGTGCGTAGACGAGAAGTGGCAGTGTTTGAGGTTGTGATTCTGAACAACAACGCAAATGAATGTCCCTGGACATCATATTACTACCCGCCTGGTCCATATATAAAACGATCAATTTCATTTGTTACATTACAGAGTGACATTTTATAATTTCATCAAAGAACATTTTGAGGGTCATTTACAGGAATACATCTACAATAAATGAATAGGTTGAGTAAGTAAGTTACCACCCGGAACCACAGACGACAAATCATAGGAGGCGAAAGCCCCATCAAGATGAAAATTGTACTTTTCAGGCGGTAATTCTAAGGAAAACTTACATTTGACTGTATACAGCAGTTGTAAAGGGTTGGATTGTCATCTTTTCAATATAATAACATCATAATCAGCGACACGAGGAACCCCTAAAATGCATCATTTGAATTGCCTGAATCGCTTTAACAAGAAATCATATTTCCCGGTGGCGGCCATTTTACATTTTTCCACAATATGGCGGCACCAATGATTTTTTTCTTGGCGCTCGGCAGAAATCGAAAGAGTATGGTATTGACGACATCTGTGCCAATTTTCATGCTTTTGGAAGAATGTGCGCCAACCATCCCCTAAGCTCACCGACTAGACGTCACGAATGCCCTTCATCATCCGAATGAAAATAACTGCTACATTCCTCGGACGGCGAGCGACTCAGAATAGGGTTGGTGTGGGTAGGCAAAGCATCCATCCACGTAAAATTGCATGAAGGGGACATGCTCCCAAACAAGTTCTAGTTGAGAACACCTCATCCGAGTTGAGTCGAATGCCAGCATACTGGTGTACTTGAGACCAATCAGAATATAACTTATTGAAATGGAGAGGATGCATTGAAATGAGGACAACAATGTATCTATTCAGTACAACGACTGTCGTGTGTTGAAATACGTCTTGATTTTATTATTATTACTAACTAGTAGAAACGCAGTCCCACCATGCGTACATATCGTCGTACAACAAATTCAGATGTTTCAAGTAACACATGGCAACATTTTGTCCCATGGAGGTGGGACAAACTTGTCTGACCTCGAGTAAAGAATTTGACGACTGGGTGTCACGCTCCTCTGGTTATCACGGATCTATTAGGAATACTGATTAAGATATTGCAAACATCGATCTGAATCATTCGATAATTGTTTCCTGCCTAAATTGAAACCAATTATTGAACAGACCAACCGGTTCAGATTCAGCCAAAATATCCAAAATATTTTCAGAATGAAGAGCCACTTAATGATGAGACTGTTTAAACACTGCTCTCTCTCTTAACGAGGTCAGCGAAGTGATACGCTTGCGGTTTTGTGACGTAAACAAATCTGCAAACTGATGTCCCGGATCGGCAAAGTGTTTTGTCCGGTCTCCATGGTACGACACGAGGTCCTCTCGATGGATTATTATCACAAGTGTCAAGCCCGAAAGATGGCTAATTATACCTTTCTACCATATACGGTAGCGTTAGTCCTCTTCGAGTGGCTACGTGCACAGGAAAAGAAGACATATGAGGAGACTCGCGAAGCAGGTATAGGTTATGTATACTGTCATGAAGACTAACCTGTTGGTATTACAAATGTTTGCCTGGGCTGCCCAAATTTTCCGTATAGAGGGGATGGCGATATGTAGAGAAAACGCATTCCCTAAACACATATAGCAGTATCATTTTAGGAGTGCCAAAATACGGACTGCTTTGAAAACAGACATAGTACCTGGTAGGTTTGATCACGATAGGGAGAAAGTAGTATACATTTCAACTAAGACTATGCATGAATATAGAGAGGCCATATAAGAAGGAGATTTGACGAGTGGGTATTACATTTTAAAAAAGACACACGATATTGCTTGTGATGATGTCAGAATATTGTCAGATTATTCTGTCCCTGGATGGTGTCTCAAAACGTCATAGATATACTTCAGTGAGCATGTCATCTCCCATGTGATTGGGATGAGAAGTACACTCGCTCAAACAAGCCTTTCCTCTTATGCAATTCGGATTACACACACGTCATCGCTGAGGTTTGACATGGGATGAATTCCAATTCATAGTCTCGTATTCTTACGAGAGAATGAATCCCCTACGGCATATGATCCCGTGCATAAGTATCCTTCACTACTCCAATACGAAGTTCATGAATTTGAGGATTGTTTTCTCGACAACGACTTTTTGTTATAGGTTGATAATCGTACGATCCTTCGTTTTTATGATTGATTGGTTGTGGGGGGAGCCTCTCTCACGATTGTGACTACTTGAGCTTTCATTTCAGAAACGACAGAAACGGTCTGATGGGAAGACAAGGTTGAAATTAGGCGTTATATGAACAATGATATATGCTACAATAGAATTAGGAACCAATCAACAAAATCACCTCTGATTGGTAACCAGATGTTTGTGCCCATCATTCCAGCTGGCTCGTTTAGTCAATTGCTGATGTACTCGTACTCTGAACTCTGTCATCGGAAAAGTAAACTCAGACACGATAAATGATACGCTCATATATTATGTTGTTTTTTTGTTTTTTCTTCTCAAACATATCCCCCAATGTTCGTTTCCATGTTTACTCCTTATGTTCTCCTCTCTGACTTTGCTGAATTGATCCGTCTTTGTAAAAATGTTGGTCCTAAAATATGGAAATTGCTTTGTAGCCTGCCTGATTTCTCGAAAAAGAAACATACAAATTATCCAAAATGGATGACATTGAAATGAATTTTCACTTAAGAGAGTTATATGAATGCAAATACTATACTGATCATAGTTTTATCCCAAATTTCCGAACATATTCTGAACATATTTCTGTTCTTCATATAAATATTAGGAGCATAATGAAGAATTGGGACTCCCTCATTTTATTCCTACATTCCATTGACAACTATCCGTTCACATTCCTTGCTATTACCGAAACGTGGCTAAATGAAGATAGTCCTGTCGACTTATTGCAAATAGCGGGATATTCACTTATAAATATTGATAGGGGTGATAGAAGGGGTGGGGGTGTTGCAGTCTTTGCAAGGCAGAATCTCGTCCTAAAATTGAGAGATGATTTGATGAATTATTTTCGAGAAAGTGCAGAAACTATCTTCATTGAAATTGAAAATGCGAAAACAAAGAACATGCTGTTCGGAGTAGTTTATCGTCCACCGGGTAATTCACTTAATGCTTTCACCGATGATTTAAACGACTGTCTTTACAATATGAATTTAGAGAACAAAAATATTTATCTCACAGGTGATTTTAATATTGATTTACTCAGAGTTGGGGAAGTTTTTGACTACCAAAACTTTGTTAACCTGATGTCACTCTACTCAATTTACCCACTAATTGATCTCCCCACCAGAGTTACTACTTCCACATCCTCATTAATAGATAATATATTTACTAATTGCATGACGGACCGAGCTAAAAGTGGTGTCTTTGTTACAGATATTTCTGATCATTATCCAATATTCTGTGTTTTAAATAAAGAAATTGATACCACTCCCACTGCAGATATTTTCAAGCACAATACCTCTCGAAGAAATATCGAGTACTTGGGAAACGAACTCAGGAACGTTGATTGGTCATTTGTTACAAACGATACCAACCCAGAAACTGCCTACAAAAAATTCTCAGAAATGCTTCTGCAGAAATTCAATACCTGTTGTCCATACACTAAAGTGAAACAGAAAATAAAATATGATAAATCGCCATGGATTACCACGGCCATTCTTGTTTCAATAAGACGCAAGCGTAACTTGTATACCAAATATATTCAAAATCCATCACTAGCAAATAAGTCACTATATACGAATTATAAGAACCAACTCACCGCAATCATCAGGTGTGCTAAGAAAACTTACTACCAGAAACTAATTGAGAATAATAATACTAACATTACTCACATGTGGAAAGCCATAAATAAGATTTTGCAGAGAGGTAGGAAGATTCCACAAAATAAATCATTTAATATTGGTACTGATATGACCTCTGATGCGGATAGAATTGCGAATGGATTTAACGAGTATTTTTCGTCGGTTGCACAGAGGCTGGCTGAAAATATACCCGTGGGAAACCGCACTCCGCGTAGCTATCTAGGTAGGGATATTCCGAATACTTTTGTTATGTTCCCAACTGATATAGAAGAGGTAGATTCTGCTATACTTAACTTGAAGAATGGAAAGAGTCCAGGTTGTGATAATATAACGAATGATATACTGAAACATACGAAGGAGGCAATCGTACAACCATTAACTCATATAATTAATCTCTCTTTTGCAAAAGGCCATTTCCCAAGTAACCTAAAAATAGCTAAAATTGTTCCTATTCATAAAGCCAGTAATCCTAAGTTATTTTCCAACTATAGACCGATTTCACTTCTCCCTGCCGTCTCGAAAATTTTCGAGCGACTAGTCCATGATAGGCTGCTCAAATTTATCTCAAAATATGACATTCTCTATTCCAATCAGTATGGTTTTCGGAAGAACCACTCCACCTATATGGCTGCGCTGAAGCTTGTTGATGATATTGCTA
>JAUOBX010444431.1:0-10415 GCA_032360705.1 Eupentacta quinquesemita
CGATAATGAAGTAACAATTTTCTTAACCGATAATGAATCACCAATTTGACCGATAATGAAGTAACTTTTTAATTTTTTCCGAGGAGTGGGGTAGGGGGTCACCGAAACCGGAACCATAACTCCGCCGAACAAGGTTCGATCGGGCTGAAAATGGTTCCAATCGATTTCTCATGCCAAGTTCTATCCGACTATATATTTTTTAACCCTTTACGGCGGAGTGCACAACAAATCAAAATGGCGGACAAAATGGCGGATTTAAAAAAAAATGTGGTGAACCGGATAATTCGGACCCGTAGAATCCGAAATGAGTGTCCCCGTGATGAAATTTGCATCTCTTCGATTTGACATGCTCCGATTCACATAGTTTCTATGTCAAATAGATAGTGTTCAATGTTCCAACGAAGGATCACGAGTACTAATGTCTAACGGTATTGCACGATGCGAATTTTGTAATATTTCACTTGTTGAAGGAAACATGTTTCCTTGTATCAAACTAAAGATCGTAGCTATTGTGGAATCAAGTATAATTTCTCGATACAGTCGTCTACCTTGTAGTACCCCTCCTTTAAATCCCCAGCACAATCGAGTGGACACATGCACTAATAATATTAATGATTTCATTTCGACTGGGAGGGGAGCCGACGCTGATCCATTGCGCGTGGCGCGTTGTAGCGTGAACCATGAAATGTCACACCTGGAATAATTTAAAAACTTTTGCTCTCAGGGTACGTCATAATGTATTATTGATACGGTTATTATCGTATGGTCAAGCGTCAAGTACCCTATTTTGGACCCACATGAAGTCAACTCGATGGAACTTCAATAAAAAACATAGGAATGACTATTGTACAGTGGTTGTTTTTTTTAGGGAGGGTCGCCTACGAATATATATATGAGGTTTCATGCCGCTTTCCCGAGATACATCTGTGTAACCTAAGAATGGCTAGCAGAGCAGTCCAATAGGGAAGGGCTGACGCAATGTCGTGAGTGATAATGTTACCAACATCAGTGATATAAAGGCATGTCAGAATCAATCGACGAAACTAACACAACATTGTATGTGAATGCCGTGATATGAAGATGGGTGATGATGAGTTGGGTGGTGGGATAAACAACGGGGTTGACTCCTGCTGCACAGCAGCACGGATAGATTGATACAGGCTGTACAAACATATTATTGACGTTACATACTTTTCTTCAGTATTTTACATGACTATTCAGTCTTACTGACAGATGCAGTCAGTTTGTTATGGATCCAGACGATCATTTGAGTGGTACGTGATGAATATGGATCGCTTTATATCATTCAATGGAGTATTACTTAAACTTTGCAGTCAGTATTGGTCATCGCTCTGACAACTGTGTGTCATAGGATTAGTAAGTCTAGCTGTGCATACAGTGTCAATTCTTGAACTTCGTCAGTTATCTCTCATTGTACTGAACAATCGAACTTCTGCTATAGACGATTGCAGCGACCAGTGGTAGAACTGTGTGTACCCTTCGTCTTCGGGACAATAGCTCACCGAACACACGTCAAGACAGAAAATCACGACCTAATCGAATCACTGATATAAGTAACTGGGTTTGCGGAACCACTACAATTACTGATAAGGTCTGAAGGTAGACTATTCCAGTCTCGAATAGTATTAGGAGGGAAACTGAATTTGTTACAATCGGTACTGGCATACAATTGACAGAAATGCATACTGGCATGTTACGACTCTTGCGTAGAGGTTTTCTTAGACAATCAACAGGAATCTGAGCCTGACCATGGATACTCTTTGCAAACAAGATAATTCTGTTTTGCCTTCGCCTCAACAGGCTGAGGTTTTCCAAAATTGCAGTAATGGAGCAAGGCATTCTAGATTAATCTGACGCGATAAAATAAGCCTGTAAGGAAGCTTGGTGGGGATCCATCACAGAATTAGCATATTTCAACACTGGCAGAAGAAGGCCTTTGTAGGCAGCCAATTTTACATCATTTGAACAGGTAGATAAAACGAAGAACACTCAAAATTATACTACCTTTAAAACGCACATTTTGGACGTGCTCTGCATAGTTGCGGTCGGATGTGATATGAATACCCACGTACTTGATACACTCGACTTCAACTAAGTGAACACCATCTAGCATATACCAAAAAAGCATGGGCTTCCTCTTTCGAATAATAGTCATGCCAACGCTTGGCCTATTGTACCAGTATGTCAATATCATTCTGAAGTCGCTGGCAGTCACTTTCACTATCAATTACCCTATAACAGACACACATCACACCACACGTGTGTGTGTGTGTGTGATATAACAGACATAGTCGTCTTCAAACAATCGGCCAACCAAGTTCCCATAGGTTCCGAAGAACAATCTTCACTCAACAAGTCCCCTATCTGTCCCTTCGAGCTATTCTCTCTGGTAGACAGTGCTCATCCTTGTAAATTGCCAGCAGTGTATTCCCCCATATTATATGTTGTCGTTCGTTGATGCTGGAAGCCAAGCACTATTCGACATGACAAATACATCTAGTGGCCCTTCAATCAGTTGAATAACTCTCACAACTTTATGACTAATCCACAAAAATCTGTGAATAACTTTGAGGACGCTTATAGAAGACCACAAATTCCAAGAAAATATATTGATGTTCATATAAGAGAAGTATCGTTTTGCTGTTTTTTACATAACGAATCAGTATGAACATGTACATTCACATTGTCACCCGACTATGATGCTGCCTACATATAAGGTACAATCATTCACATGAACAGCCCATCGCATGTCAGTTTCATTTCTATATATCTCCTCAAATGAGTCCAATTTCTGCAACCCTCCTCGCGAGATTCTTTTAGCGTCAGATCAGAGGTCATTTGAGGTAAACAGAGGTCAACGTCTAAAGAATTAGGCATGAACATGCTCAACCTGCACATGTTCGATACATCCTTTCAAGCGATACTTTTAATATTCAAAATGACCGTAATTGTTTTCTTCTCGACGAAGGTCATATCAATCTATGCAGTCATGACAGTATGTGTGTATGTATGTGGGTGTGTATATGCATGTGACGCCTGTCTCGTTCCAACGATAACTCTACCCCACTTGGATGGATGAAACTCATAATTTGCATGTATGTTCCCCTCGATGAGTAAATGTAACTTTGATTTTGGGTCGGCTCAGATGTAATCTGAGGCCAACAGAGGTCAAAGTCTGAAAAATTGGTAACCACATAAATCTAAGATGGGGCTCCTTCAGTTAACTCCTTCAAGAAACTGTTGAAACACCATTATCACCCAATCCATGTTGATTTATTTCTTTTCTTCCTGTTTTTGTTCTTTTCGGCGCTTTGATCTTCTTAGAAAAGCGCGGTATAAATCACTCTATTGTATTGTATTGTGTTGTAACATGAACCCTATATTTTGTGTGGAAAGGGATCAGTTGAGGGAACAATGGGAACATTTTGAAAAATCGGAATGTTGGCCAATCTTTACTTGTAAACACAATAAGTCCACCCCACCAGGAGGAATGAAGCACATGCGTGATAGGTATGTTCCCCATGGTGAGTACATGGACGATACTTTTATTTGCTAGGTCAAAGGTCACCTGAAGTCATTAGAAATCAAAGTCTGAACTCCTTGTGAACCTAATAATTCCAGAATGCGTTGCCTGGTCAAGCTGACATTATGTGTGTGGATTCCTTATGATGAGTACAAGAACCGTACTGCACTCGGTGTAGACTCGAGTTCATTTTTGGTGGAAATGGAAAATTGTGACAAAATGATATGTTGGCCAATCATGGCTTGTAGAAACGATAAGTCCACCCATGGAAATGGATGAAACTCATACTTAGTAGGTATGCTCCTCATTGTGAATACATAAATCCCATGGTTTTAGGGCCAGATCGAAACTAGAAGTCAAAGTCTGAAATCCTTGTAAGCTCCAGAATGCTCAGCCTGACCAAGCATAAATGTTGTGTTTTGTTTTATTATGTTGACTAGGAGGAGGTCAGAGGTTATAGTGAGTTCAATATCCTCAATGCTTCATAATTCTACGGGTTTCAATTAAGGAATCACTAATCATTTTGGCTTTCTCTTGAAGTTTCAACGCGAGTCGTTGAGTGATTGGATGTAAATGCTCTGAGCAGTAGTGGATGGATAGATCCTGCATTCCTAAGGCTGCTGGAGAGTGCATTTTCCATTTAGCAACGACTTGAGAGTACTACTGGGCACATTCTGGGAATATTAGTGACTACATCGAATAGAGTCACCATGCAAGACTCACCGATGAGAAGTTTAACCTTGTAGAAAGCTTCGACTCAAGGCCCTGGAGGCAATGCGTCGCAAGCTGGAAGTACAGGTACATCGTTTTTGTAGGTCGGTGGATAGCATCTGGTTACGGGGCCATCACGGCTGCCCTACGAATCAGTCAACATGCTACTGAACTCTGAACTTGACTGATAAATCCGATGTGGGGGCCCGCTGGGATAGGACTGGTTTAAGGTACGAAACTGATTACCTGAACACAAAAATGTCTCCCTGCTGGCTGTACCACTTGTAAATTGTAACATGCCTGCCATTGAGAGCAGTCCTAAGGCACGAAAGCAGTTGATGAGCGGGAAGTATTGGCGTTGCTCGGAGTGAAGTCTATAGAAGGTAGGAAGTAACTACTCTGAGTTGATGGTTAGGCGGACCTTGAGTAACACAATCCCATTTGCCCGGTCTGAAGCTCTAGTGTCATCCTCACTG
Organism: Eupentacta quinquesemita; assembly: GCA_032360705.1. NCBI lineage: Eukaryota > Metazoa > Echinodermata > Holothuroidea > Dendrochirotida > Sclerodactylidae > Eupentacta > Eupentacta quinquesemita. Next base: position 4,732 of record JAUOBX010444431.1, read on the forward strand.
GCTGAAGACACTTATTATTACCTTCTTACTCATATTACCATAAATATTACAACAATTGCTCTAACAATGACTCATTCGTTTAAAATAAATAACAAACGGTTTCCAGTCTTTGGTTATGGTTAATTGTTCACCAGTTTATTCAAAAATTATCTGTTGTTTCATTATTATTCGTATAGTAAGTTATTTTCCACAAAGCCTCTACAAAAGTGCGGGATTATCCGCTGCCATTCCTTCAGATTTGATGTTGTTTTTCCGAGGCTTTACATGGGCAGGCCCCTCCTTACATTGCTGACCTCGACCCTCCCGGGTTCATGACTGCGTTCCTTCTGTGATAAATACTTGTATCTCTCTGCTTCTAGAACAAAGCCATGGAGATCGTCGTCTTTCAGCTCTCATCCATTGGTATCAAAGCAGCTCACATCATATGTTAGACTGTCCCCCATCTGATATGTTATTAGCTTTAGGCTCAATCAATGCAATTAGGGCCCATTTCGTCAAGCATGCTGAGGCATCCGCAAACCTCAGGGTCGCATGGTACAGATTAGTAGGAGCTTTCTGGGCCAGTGACCGAAGGCGACCCAGCCCAAGGACCATAGCGCTCATACCCATGCTCTATTTCGAAGTTCGGGTTATCATATAGTTTTATCAATTTGGAATAAACTGGCTATTCAGCGAGGTGAACTGACTATCCACCTTGCTTTCAAGTATGTTCTACGATGATTCGTAGTAGTTTATCACTATAGTGTCTGATATGCCTTGAAAGCACACGGTCTTAGTTGGATATATCCGGAATAATCCACGTTAGTCCCCCTATTTAGTGGAACCAGTATCCAAAAGGTGAATGGGTATGAATTCAATAGCTAAAAAATATATATTACCGTATTTTGCTAATCGCATTCTTCAATAATAAAAATGGATGATGCAGGTCACCATGTACGTTTATCAAACCTAAAGTCACTTTAGATTCATTATCTCTTACGTGACCAAGTGGAAATCGGTTAACAAGAGACTCATTATTCAGTGCCATGGTTCAACAGTAGACTCTCGGTGATAGTCTACTGTCAATTGTCATTGCGAGATGGGTCTTATCCAGTTCTGTTGGTCCACTACAGTAGATTGGCTTCAGTGCAGATGCGACTGTTGAGCTATAGTATCTCTTTTCATCCAGCTGAATCAATACCTGGTCCGGAAATACTACTGGGAAGACACTGCTTTCGACACGCCAATCACAGCACCTGACGTGTCGTAACGGTTTGATCCTCCGCACAATATAACTGTGTGGGATCCGCGCACATACAGATGCGTGCAGATGCATCTGTATGCATAGCAGCCGAAAGAGATTGCGGAAGATGCGACCAGGCAGAGAAGTACGTCGGCCAACAAGATGGTCAGATCCATGACTTGGAGTTAAGAAACTTACCACACAAGTTGTTCCATTCCTAATCGTTTGTACACTGTTAGTTTCCGATCGCTTTCATTAAAGGCTGTTATTTAGAGCGGGGCTAGTGCAGTTAGTCCATTCCTGCGTACGTAATGGACTCTTCTATATTTACCTGCTATATATTGGAGTCGTCTGAGCGGGGGTCTGAATGAATCATGATCATTAGCCATAATTTTGAAACAGAAGGCACATCGTAATATTGCCGGGACCTGTTCGAGTGGTCAAGTCCTGTCAGTGTTTTAGATGTTTCTAGATATTGACCTCATCGCTCTATCAACTAGTGTATAGCTTGATCGAGATTAGCGGACGGAGACTTTCATTGTTTAGAGTTATAGTTTGTAGCATCATTTCATCGCAAACTCCATTCTTCAGGTGGAATAGTTAGCTAGGTTTATCCACTGGTATGAGGAAGGCTACTTGGTCACTAAACAACGACAATGCGTGTATATAATGTAGTATCTACGTTGGGTCAGTCGTCTACTGTGCAGTTATACGTGTATTATTAGGTGTCGTGAACTCTCACACAGTAGAAGGGCAGCCCACAGCGCCGTCATTTTGTCTGCTTCGTAATTGACGTTAAGAAGAGGACATCCGCAGAGTAAATTGGTTACTGCCCATCTTCTGACATTTTCCTACAGGTGGTTCAGTGTCATCCATGAACGGTTCGCCTCCGAACACGGACGGATCACGGTGACACTCGACCAGGAGCTGTAGTCTTCATTCCTGAATGAGGAATTCCATAGGGATGCGGCTTGCCACTGCAAATGTTTGATTTACGCGAGCACAAAGGTGAAGAATGCGCTAATGAGTCATATTCGGTGTTTTCGAATTAAAATTACAATTGAATCCCGCTTTGTCCGAAGAGTATCGGAAGTCGGAACGGGCTTTATTTGGGCTTATTTTTCTGTTACAGTCCACTGCTACGAGTGCGGCGCATTCTTGTTATTTACAACATCCAACGGAAATAGATAAAAATGTCAGTAATGATAATATCAATAGTGTAAGTCTACACTTATGAAGAGCCGGTGTTCAGTGTCACAGCAGTGTAGCTGCTCTTGTTTCCATAATACCGTATGAGTCCATCGAGGAAAGACGAAAGTATTCTCACAAATTTGTGTTAACACATCAGAAATAAATGTATTATATTTCTGATTGTGCTGTTACTCGAGATTGCACATTGTCATTTCGTGGTGGGAGGTAATGTGGGTAGGGGCTATAATGTTCAATACTTTTCGTCAAGGATTGTAGCTAACTGGACACTTACGATCGGATATATGGTGTCCACTGAGGACGGTTGTTTCCTAGCAATGCATCAGGTGTATGGTATGGTTCGTTGGCTTCCAGCTTAGATTACCGGTCTACAATCTTCTCCAGAATGACGGTTGGAGAGTCGAATATCTCCGCAAACAGAGCTCGAGTATCCGAATCTTCATCTCAACATTGGAGAATCATCTCATACCTGTGATTCAAACAGTAGGCAGTATGGTGAAATATGTATATCGAAGACATCGGTAGCAAATGATGACAGCTCATTGTTAGCAAACTTATTTCCATCGCTCATTCATATCTCAGTGTTATAACATAAAATACAGCGTCACACCATTGACATATAATGTCGCATGAACGTCGCCAGATATCAGTGTTCTACATTAAGCCGATATGAAAGTAAAGTACACAATTCTGTATATCTCTCATACTTCATGCTACAACGACCTTTTTCTTCTACACTCAAAATGAAATTCAGGGTTTTATAAAAAAAAATCCCACATTCGGTTGACATGTCTTTTGTCGACAGCTAAAAATATAATACTCGCAATGAAAAATTGGGGAACTCATTGGATGATCAGCAATTGACTTATATCCAAAGAAGAAATCTCTTTTTGAAAGGAGGAACTGTCGCTCTAAAATGTATTGTTCCATATCTAGAATGAAGGTAGATGTGGATGGACAATTCCCAAAAAATGTTATCCTCTGCTTCCTGGCAAACAGTGCGAAGAGGGCTGTCGACCTCATTCATGAGATACAATAACCTGTTCTATGAATGGAACAAAATTGAAAATATATCATTATTTTCAATACCTGTTTTGCATAATCTATCATAATACACCGGGTTATTATCAAATACATACATACATACATACATACATACATACATACATACATACATACAAATTATTTGTATAGCGCTTTCCCCAAGGGGCTCAAAGCGCTGAAAATAGTGCATCCTGCACTAGATTTTTCCATTGTAGACCGACGACGATATCGTCTTTCAAAATGGAAGAAATACGTTCGGCTGTTAACCGAAAGGTTGGTGGTCACAGTATCCACATGGCAATCTGACACGCTAAGCGTCGATCCCACGGCGTGCTGGGACGGACGTCAGGCACAGGTTCCGTGGCGCAATTGGTTAGCGCGTTCGGCTTCTAACCGAAATGTTGGTGGTTCAAGCCTACCCGGCAGCGAGTCGAACTTGGCCTGGAAACTTTTACCGACGGTGTGACTTGCCTCATTCAGTGATCGCATGCGCTGTCGAACGTGTCGGCCAAATTCAATATCGCCGACGTCACGGAGAGGTATACATTATCCACATGGCAATCTGACACGCTAAGCGTCAATCCCACGACGGGCTGGGACGGACGTCAGGCCAAGATTCCCTGGCGCAATTGGTTAGCGCGTTCGGCTGTTAATCGAAAGGTTGGTGGTTCAAGCCCACCCGAGAGCGAGTGGAACGAGTACCGGATAGTCAACTTTTTCCGACGATGTGATTTGCCTCATTCAGTGATCGCATGCGCTGTCGAACACCCGGGAGCGACTCGAACGTGGACTAGAAATTCAACTTTTACTGACGATGTGATTCACCTCATTGAGTGATCACATGCGCTGTTGAACGTGTCGGCCAAATTCAATATCGCTGATGTCACGGAAAAGTATACATTTTTCACCTGGAAATCTGACACGCTAAGTGTCAACCCAAAGACGGGCTGGGAAGAACACCAGGCACAGCATCCGTGGCGCAGTTGGTTATCGGCTGTCAACCGAACGGTTGGTGGTTCAAGCCTTCCCGGGAGCGAGTCGAACGAGTACTGGACAGTCAACGCTCACCGACGATGTTATTTGCTTCATTCAGTGATCGCATGCGCTGTAGAACGTGTCGGCCAAATTCTCGCCGACATCGCTGAAAAGTATACATTATCCACAAGGCAATCGGACACGCTAAATGTCAATCCCACGACGTGTTGGGACGGTCGTTAGGCACAGCTTCCGAGGCGCAATTGGTTAGGTCGTTCGGCTGTTAATCGAAAGGTTGGTCGTTCTAGCCCACCCGGGAGCGAATCAAACGAGTATTGGAAAATCAACTATTACCAACGATGTGATTTGCCTCATCCAGTCATCGCATGCGCTGTCGAACGTGTCAGCCAAATTCAATTCCCCGAAGTCGAGGAAAAGTTTACATTATCCACATGGCAAACTGATGCGCTACGCGTCAATCCCACGACGGGTTGGGACGGACGTCAGGCACAACTTCCGTGGCGCAATTGGTTAGGTCGTTCCGCTGTTAATCGAAAGGTTGGTCGTTCTAGTCTAGCCTACCCGGGAGCGAGTCGACCGAGTTCCGGAAGGTCAATTTTTACCAACGATGTGATTTGCCTCATTCAGTGATCGCATGCGCTGTCGAACGTGTCGGCCAAATTCGATATCGCCGCATCACGGAAAAGTATACATTATCCACATGGCAATCTGACACGCTAAGCGTCAATTCCAGGTCGTGCTGGGAAGGACGTCAGGCACAGCTTCCGTGGCGCAATTGGTTAGCGCGTTCGGCTGTTAACCGAAAGTTGGTGGTTCAAGCCCACCCGGGAGCGAGTCGAACGAGTTGTGAAAAGTCAACTTTCCGACGATGTGATTTGCTTCATTCAGTGATCGCATGCGCTGTCGAACGTGTCGGCCAAATTCAATATCGCCGTCGTCACGGTAAAGTATAAATTATCCACATGGCAATCTGACACGCTGAGCGTCAATTCCATGACGTGCTGGGAAGGACTTCAGGCACAGCTTGCGAGGCGCAATTGGTTAGCGCGTTCGGCTGTTAACCGAAAGGATGGTGGTTCAAACCCACCCGGGAGCGAGTCGAACTAGTTCCGGAAAGTCAATTGAGCAGAGCGTGGTACATGCTCAGCTCGGGCAATATGTTCTCAAAAAATGTCCGTATTTGTCATTTTTTCTGTTTACTCTGTTCTCATAT
>JAUOBX010444542.1:0-10414 GCA_032360705.1 Eupentacta quinquesemita
GCGCGCACGGACCCAGTCGAGCCAACCCGTGCGCGCCCGGACACAGTGAAGTCAACCCGTGCGCGCATGGACACAGTGAAGTCAACACGGGCGCGCACGGACACAGTCGAGTCAACCCGTGCGCGCACGGATACAGTCAAGCCAGGCGCGCATGGCACAAGTGTGTCGGCGCGCACCGATGTCTTCTGGTACATATAAGGTATCAGTATTAGGAATAACCATGGGGTATCAGTATTAGAGATAACCATGGGGTTATAGTACTTGGGATACAGGAGTATTTGATACAGTGTTATAGTACTAGGGATGCTGGAGTATTTGATACAGTTATAGCTACTATGTGGCACTACATTCTATATGAAAGCTACCTAACTATGGAATGTGTGTATATATGTAAATAGTGAGTGTAAATACATGGTCTTGAAGTTGTCTAGTCCCACTGTTGTTGTCGTCTGATTTGTGTGTCGGTGGCCGCGTTCGAGTCCCGACTCGGAACTGCCGAGAAGTCCTCCGTCCCCCATGTATGAAGGGGCTAGGACCGTTACAATACATTGAAAAAAACACACATTCACATTGTTTTATCGAGAGTCAAAATGGCTTCAACGAACACCACAAAGTTATCGTACTGTTAAGTGATATGACATCTTGAAAATGAATTGCTGTATGCACCTTTAATTGGTTATACACCTAGACATTATTGTTTGTCAGTACATATTGCAGTACATTCTATGTCATGAAAATCTAATCAAAGCAGGAGGAACTGAAATATGACAGGTAACATATAACGATCACAACACTGCTGGTATCTGTGGCGCAGTTGGATTCTGAACTAGGCTCATTGGTTATCACCAGACACCATCCAATGTGGATCATGCATAATTGATTACAGTGTCCAGAGGTCAGGAACTAGAGGTTTCGGGGCGAGTCTACGCTGTATCATTGAACAACGAATAGTTAACTTCAGTGGGGTGTAGGTGGCGAGTGACCTTCAGATAATAACCCTCAAAGGCTGTATTTGCAGTGCTGTAGTCGAGTCCTCTCAATCCGAGTCCGAGTCCTTGACATCCGAGTCCTTATGCAAATTTTATTAGCCATTTTCCTAACCACACATCCACACAGAAATGTTCCATGCCAAGCAAGGATCTTCAAACTACTAACATGTCGTGAAATTAGTTTTTAGGATGATCATAGAGTAATCAGTCTGTTGAATCCATGTCTCTAGAGGAAACGTAGGTTAGGCCCATGGGTTCTTCTTCTTTATTTTCCATCTTAGGTATTCACCAAAAATATCTTGGGAGCAATACAAATGGAATGGGATGTGAAGAAGCAAGTATCTTCATTGATGATCTTCATTAATTAGCCTTGAAAAACAGTAGAGGACTCGGAAAGGACTCGGACCGAGTCCTTTGAGTCAAGTTCTTTGGGTCGAGTCCGAGTCATTGACCTCCAATCCTTCAAAAAAAAGATTTGAGACCGGCCTCGAGTCCTTCAGCACTGTGTATTCGACTCCCTGTTCCATGTTGCCATACGTATAACTCTCATTATCCAAGACCCGGGCATTATTGGGAACCTGTGAGGAGACTGATTACATCTGCACCTATTGGCAGTAGCTTACTCTCCAGGATTGTCGAGGAGCTTGCCTGTTTCCCGTGATCAGGGTAATATCTGTGAAGTGCTTCGAGCATGTCATTGACTTGGCAAATTACTATTTGAGGAAGATATATTATTATTATTATGTTACATACCACCTGTGTCTTTCTGAATTCCTCCAGTATTTTCTGAGCCATCTCAAAGTCATCGAGGAGGTGGAAGGACATGGCGTAGCCAATCCAGGAGGCTCTTTGACCTGGCCTCAATAGCAGCAGCTGATGTCTTGTATCCTGGAGGAATGAAGAATATTGAAGATAAGATTAGCTCGGATCAGATCCTCAGAAATCAAATTAGAATAAGAACAACAAATAGCCAATATGCACAAATAGTTATATAACGCTGTTGCCTATTTCAAATGGGTACAAAGCGCTCGAGGAAGCTGACAGTCAAAGTAAACCAATTCCCCAGTAACAATACAATTTAAGGAGTACTTTTAGTGGCATGATACACTTCCTTGGAGTAAAGAGTTCTACTGTTCCAGCAGCTGTGGAGAAGGATTCAAAGCCAGCTCTGGAATCGACACATGCTCTACCAAGAGATTTCATGAGGAGGAAAGCAATGTGCGAATCAGAGTGCAAAGGGGGATACAGCACAATGAGTGATGAGTGCATCAGCGATTTGAATACCAGATTCACCAGGAGGGCAATTTTTTTTTCTGTCCTGAAACTGGTACCAATGGGGTTCTTGGAAGAGAAAGTCTATTTGTCTCATCGACAATGACCATGTCCCTGCCATGCTTCAGCCTCTGGTCCATCCTAGGTCAGTGTCCTCCCCTGGTCTTCTAGACCTCCATCGTCATGGTCAGTGCTCTACCAAGCTTCAGAGTGTTGTTGATCCCCGCTCTAATTCTCGACACTTTTTCTGGTTGTGTTTGCCTTGCCATCGTATCATAACCCAAGCTCATTCGTTCTTTCCTCGCATTGCTCATAACAGGAACGTGCTTCCCTGCAATATTTCCACCTAAAAATCTCCAGCTTTCCAAAAGCAGTGAGTCGAGTCCCCCCAATCTCAGTCCGAGTCCGCGACCGAGTCCCTAGCATCTGAGTCAAGAGTCCTCAGCTCTGAATCCGAGTCAAGACGGAGTCCTTGGGTCCTCGAGTCGCTGTACAAACTTGGCATTTCAACCAAACTGTACATTAGGGTTTGCTGACGTGTGTATGCTCCTACATGGCTCAAGCTACTCAAAAACACGAATATGGTCTGTCGAGAAGTTGGATGCATCATTGCTGTTATCTTAGTACTGTTAGCATGTTCGATCCAATGCTTCTGCATCGTTATGAGTGGAATAAGCAAAAAATGTGCTTGCATAAAATCAGTGAAGGACTCGGACAAGGACTGGGACAGAGTCTCCGAATCCTTTGGACCGAGTCCGAGTCCCCAGCATCCGAGTCCGAGTCCTCTAAAATCAGTCTCGGGACCGAGACCGGTCTCGAGTCCTCCATCACTGGTTCCAAAAGCAGGATCAACATACTGGATTTTTGGTTTCTCGCTCTGAGTATTTGTTTGTGTATGACTATAAGGCAATTATTAGTAGGGCTGTGCTCGATTAAAGATGAATCGATTAATCATTAATTTTAGAATAATCGATTAGGAATATCAAGATCCGAATAATCGAAAACCATGAATAATCAAGTTTAGGTTTCTCTTTCCCATTCCAAGCAGTTTCTTGACCACACACCGAATGTCATACATGGGAAAATGAGGCAGTCAGCTTTATATATGGCCATAGAATGTATCATGTGCATACAAAATCAGTTGAATTGGCTGATAGGGTTGTCCCTGTGTTATGTACATTTGGTCTACAGAGCAACTATGAGCAAATAAGATTAATTGATTATTAGTTGTTTTTCAAATAGATTAATGGATTAATCGTGGATGCACAGCCACAATTATTAGTCCACCCTTTTCCCTGTCTCATTGTTAGGGGGCAGTGCAGGTTTTTTTTGAAGGGTTCAGTAGAATGAATGGGATAACAAACCCTGTAGCCTTCTAGGTCCCTCATCTGTATCTGAAGCAGAGAAAGATCTCGCAAAATCTGCAGGTTGTCCTGTAATGAGGAAAGAAGAAAAGAGAACATTTGTTGGAACTTGGATTTTCTACACAACAGGCAAATGTGAGAGCTGCTTGTGCCTAAGTGTGCCACCTCATCCTCGGATATCCTCGGATATGACCATTATGTTCGTTAAGGATACTGTCCCTTCCAGTGCAATAATGCAGTTTCTCCCAGTGCATTGGGGCAAACTTTACGTTTGGATCCCACATTGACATTTTACACATTTCTGTATTCATATCAGTAGCAGGTCCAAGTCATTATTCTGCATGGGGCAAAAATCGAACATCTTATTCAAGTAACCAGACTCTTTACTGATACTGAAATCAATAAGTAATACAATATACTTTTATCCTACTAATTTTTTTTGTGGGAGTGGCCCCATATTGAAACAGGCAGCCCAAAAGGCTCAGTGGAGCAGCAGTAGCCCAGTCGGCTAATACGTCGAGCTAGTTATCCAGAGGTTATAGGTTCGAGCACGCGTAGCACCCTTGAACAAGGTGCTTTATCCCAATTGTTCACAATGAGGGCTCCCATGGAAAGCAGTGCTTCGGCACTGAATTAGGACTACCCTCGTGAAATATGACAATTAAAAAAAAACTGTTGCACGGAGGTGAAAATTAGTTGATACAACCTTTATGATCGCTTTGGCAACATGAGAACATCTTCTCATTTTTGATACTATCATATTTGTTGTTTATCTGCATTTCAGGGCAAGAAGGATTTAAGTAGAGACGAGTTCGATCGAGTGTTCGGACATTACGATAGGGTACGTATCCTACTGATTACCATGCAGTTTTCCCATCAATCAACTACCCTCATTCATTGCTAGAGGTGAAGCTTGCTTTGCAGGGGAACAGTACACTGAACGCCCACTCCCCAAGGTAACAACAACACAGGGAATGAAACCAAACTTATCCTGCGAGACAGTGCGCATTGGCACGATCATAATTATATAGTTATAAGTGACGACGCACATTGTACAACGACCCCACACCTCAAAGGCCGCATAAAGGGCGGATTCATCGCTCCGAAACTTGTATAGATGAACAGAGCATATTTCAACAACAACAAAAAATCTGGAGTTCCCAACTCGATGTATCTTTGTGTTATTTCCATCGATAGGTTAGGTTTGATGACGCCACAAAGAGAACCGAATGAATGTCCCCTTTGATATTACACAATAATAACCTATTCTATTTTCCCTCATGAGTGAAAAGTGAAAGTGATTTTTTCCATTCGAAGTCAATGATAACTTGCATCTATATCCTGCTCATAACTATGTAAATTATTTTTCATATCAGGTTCACATTTTTCGAATGACAGAGTTTCGAAGAAGTCAACTTTGCCATTACTTTATACTGAGCATGCGATTTCCTTCTCCTCGCGACATCGGAAAACATCGCGTAATAGTTGATCCAGTATTCTGATTTTCACCGTCCTCTTGACTGGAAGACATAATCTGCAAAGTCATGTTCAGCACTTCCATTTGCCTTCAAATTGCAGTCTGTATTTTATAAGAATTAGTGGTAGGCTACTCAATATCCAGATCAATACAGAAAACATTGTACACCGGCACGAGGAAATGATTGCGACTCTCTCTCTCTCTGAGAGGCAGAAAGTACACACCAGAGCAAAACAGATACATGGCTGTACTATTGATTGGTCAGCTATAAGCAGGTCGGAGCTAATCATTGCGCGTCCTGCGAAACCTATCACTCATTATTCGTATTGTTATTGAGCCAGAATGTTGAAGGAACATTGATATATCGTTGGCTTGCCTGTACTATTATCCAGCAAGAAATATACGGTATGTAAGCTAACTGTGTATCGATTTCCACGAGGAATAATGCGACACAGTCAATTCTAACTGCATATAGTAACAATTGAAGCGACACAAACGTGAATAGACTCCCCTTCCTATATTATAAAACCCCTTAAAACAATATTCTACACTTCACTATATTTGTTGGACACGCCCGACGCTTTATAGTTAATTTTAGCTCGCTCATGACAGTGTCACAGTGTACAGCATATACTGTAGGCTATTCCAGGAATCAGGGAAATGTCATCTAACATGATGAGATTTCCCTGCAGGAATTATGTGAAATGAAGTGGGCAATAGTACATTATGTGAACCGCTCTCGTATATATCCCCGCATACATTATGGGAGTGACGCTCAAATCGACAAACGATCACATAGAATATGTTAATTTGACTTCCAGTATCATCAAAATGACCTCCCAGTTGTTCAGTACCAACTATATTCCTTATCCACCAGGTTACATTCAAATCCGTAAAAGCCAGCCGGGGAAATCACATAAAATATGCAAATTATACATCCGGTGACCTTGAGATGACCGCCGTGCTTGTCAGGACCAACTATATATAGCCCACATCCACCAAGTTTCGTTCAAATCATTATATCTATCGCCACACTGTGATCGGGGATTATGTATCTGGTTTCAATAAGCAGGAGTAATTAAGGCACATTGTGCAGTCGTCGAGTGCGCTTTGTAAGATTACAGTATGCAGTTGCACAGTGAATCTGCATAACTGAAAGTGAAGCGGCCTCTGAACATGACGAAGTTTCCCTGCTAATTAAAGCTAGCTCAATATTAGGGGTTAAAAATGTACGAATGTGACCAAAATAAACTGAGCCTGTGAGTAATTGTAAGACTTTCTTCACAAGGGTCGTCATAAACGAAGCTTATATTATGGAGAATGAGAAAATCATATCAGTCCAAAACCGACGCTCATATGATTTTTTGGTTACAGAGTTACAGGCTTTTGAAGTTTGTGCCACAGTGATTGCCCAATAGAGAAAGCATCCCAGCATGCAATAGTTATTGTTGTCACTGTTGTACAACTTAGCAACTATTGTTTCCTCCCGTTTGGAAAAGTTACTACATATAGCTACTATTATTCAGACCGCCCATCTTGTGGTCTGTTCTCTCATTCTATCCAGATTGGACTATGGGAACATTCTCCTTCTTGGCTTGACAAAAACAGACACCTCACGTTTACAAAGGATTCAAAACTGGGCGGCTAAATTAATCTGTCAGGTTACCAAATACGAGCCTGCAACACCATCATTACGCATACTTCACTGGCTACCTATCCATAAACGGATCCCCTTCAAATTGCTGTGCTGTGTGTACAGATGCCTCCACGAATCTACACCGCGATACTTACTACCCTGTATAACAATCTCAACTCCAACTCGTTCTAATCTTCGGTCGTCTGCAGACACTACTCGCTTGATGGAGCACAATACCACCAGAATATTCAAATCAGTTGAGCGACGTTCTTTTCGGCTGGCAGGTCCGAAAATCTGGAACTCAATCCCATCGTCTATCAGAGAGATGCCAACTTTAAGCACCTTTGAGAAACACCTAAAGACGTATTTATATTGAACTTTGTTTTGTGGGCTCGCAGCGCTTCGATCTTCATGGAGCAGCGCTCTATAAATGTTATGATGCATGTATGTTTTAGATTGACTTCCAAAAACTGTAATAGTCGACGAAGGGAAATTTCGTTCAGTGAGATTGTAGATGCCAGACTGCCAGTATAGTTACTCTCGGAAGGAAAGACCGGGAATGGACGGGAAAGCTTTTGTGGCACGTCGAGGTATGTAGTTATGTACGATAAATCACAACAATAAAATCCATAAGAAATTTGTTCGAGTTATACAACTGCGACGTCTAACATTATCGCGCGATTAGTATAATGGTCAAGCTTTGAAGGTCAACAATTCTGCAACGGAACATCGTACTAATGTTGGGTTTGGTCCTACAATTTTAGTTTTAAATTCTCTATGATTTTAGCTTCGATCATGACGATTCTTGCGAAGTCCATCGAAGGCCAGGTGAAGGGCTAATCCATTGCTTTGAAACTTGCATCGATGAAGAGAGCATATTTCGATACCCCAAAATTCAAGTTCCCGGCTCGTTGTATCTTTGTGTTACCTTCATTATTGGGTAAGGTCTGATGACGTCACAAAGGGAACCAAATGAATGTCCCTTCTGATATTATATGATAACATCAACTGATTCTTTATTTTTCCATGAGTGGAATGTGCGAGTGATTTTTTCCCTTCGAAGTCAGTTATTCCTTGCATCTATATATATCTCCAGAAGAATTGTATGATTTGTTTTTCATATCAGGTTCACAAGTAAATGACAGCACGGTTCTTTCTAGCCAAGGTGTCTCGCTATACTACTTGGATGGAGTCATTATGGAACATGAGACCCTTCGGGTACAAGAGAGATATGAGGATTGGTAAGAGGCCTCTCTGTTGTAGCTGTGCCTCTTGATCCCTCCAGGTAGAATACTCAGGCGATATAGTAATGGCATGACGATTCTTGTGAAGTCCTTTAAGTAAATGACAGCACAGTTTTCTCTAGCCAAGGTGTCTCGCTACTGCTTGATTTGAGTAATTGTTGGATATGAGACCCTTCGGGTACAAGAGGGATATGAGGCCTCTCTAGTTGTAGCAGTGCCTCCTGATCCTTACAGTTAGAATACTTAGGCGATATAGTAATGGCGCATGGATCTCGCCATACTTCTCGTATTCTCGTATTCTCAAAGAAGAGAACTCTCGGGGGTGTAGCCAAAAACGAGTGGATAAAATAGATACAAATACGCTTCTAGTTAAAGATTCCAGAAGATCGTAGAGTTCAGTGTTTTCTTGATCCAAAATGTACTAAATATATGAGTAGGCCGATCACCGACCAGACCTACTCGAGGTATCGGGTTAACACGTTAAAATCTGCCTTTCCCCAGTTCATTATTCATTAACTGGGACATGATGAGTGATGACCCCTGCTTTGAACCACCGGAAGGTTATTGCTACGCATCAAATTTTGATTCAATTATTGTCGGTGGTTTTCATGTTTATATTATTCAAATCTTGCAGGATGAAAACGGTACAATTGAAGGCGAGGAGCTGATAGGATTCTTAGAAGATCTTTTGGAACATGAGCAAAAGGTAAGAACATAGATTTGCAATAAATGTACGAATGACATGGTATTGTTTATTTTAGAATCGCACTGATACACTGACGGTACCAATATGATATTGAATATTTTAGAATCCCACTGATGCACTGACGATACGAATAACATGATATTGTATATTTCAGAATCGTACTGATTCACTAACGGTACGAATAACATGATAGTGTTTATTTTGGAATTGTACTGATACACTAACAGTACGAATAACATGATATTCTATATTTCATAATCATACTCATACACTAACAGTACGAATAACATGATATTCTATATTTCAGAATTGTACTGATACACTAACAGTACGAATAAAATGGTAATATATTTTAGAATCGCACTGATGCACTATCAATACGAATAACATGATATTCTATATTTTGGGCTCGTACTAATACACTGACGGTACGAAGAACTCCTTAAATCCGACCACATTGCAAATTAGACTTGTATCCAACATAGATCGCCAATGAGATATACCTGTAGTAGTTACGCAGGTCTTTAGGAGCGACAGGGGGGTGGGGATTACATACGGCAGAAAATGCATATCCAGACACAGACCGGAAACATTGTAGCTATCGATATCCGAGAGTTGCGGCGATTACTTCCGCTCTCAGTGGCAGGACGGATATTAGTACTAATCCTGGCCCATATTATTTATTATCATGAATTGACTTCTAATAATTGCATTTGCATACAATTGTAGGTCAATAATATAGGGTTTATTGTAACACCAAGTTCTGCGGAGCAAGGGCTTTTCTTGTGTGTGCGCGGCGTTTGTGGAAACGCTTGCTACAGGCGATAATTATTCACTATTCACTCATTATTTGTTCCTGATTCTCGTTTTGTTCAGTATTATACGACAGTGTATCGTGTTTTGCATTCCTCTGTGAAGTTATTGGTCATGTAAAGCGCTATACAGACATTTGATATTATTATTATTATTGTACTGGCTGGTGATACACCGAATACACGTGTGACAGGCAATCCACAGTCGCACTTTCACATCACGGTTTGATGAACCAATCGCCAACCATACATACATTTACGTTCTATCGGCACACCTACGGTTCCATGTTCACGCATGCGTGGTATGAGAACCAGTCGATCCGCGCTGGATATGAGGCTCCTCCCCATCGGCTGTTGGTTATGGGTAGTATTGAATTGTTCGCTATCGGTTGTAGATTAGTTTACTAGGGAGTAGAGTTAGCGTTGGCGTAAATTCAGGTATTGTAGTAGACATGATACACATCGTCCAAGTAAGATAGTGTCCAGGGCAATCCTATTCTTAAGATCTCTCCCTCTTCTTTCCGAATCTGCAGAGTGCTGACAACACCTCCCTAAAGTCATGGGGCGATTACATCCTGGACAAATGTGACGTCAACAACGATGGTCGCCTACAAAAGGATGAACTAGCCCGATTTTTGCTGCCATCTCCGCGATCCGACAAAGCCTGAGAGGAACATCGGTCAAATTCATGACGACCTATATACCAAAGCGGGTCACCGTATTCCATTCTTACGCTCTCAACTATTCAATAAGAGTTGACTACTGGGAGTTCCTTTCCTCTCTGAATGGTAGTAGAATAGTAGTGTCGATTAGCGATCGATAATGGGATTCTGCTGGACTGTATGGAACCTGTATGCTCCGGAAATATCAACAGTACACTATTGGGGGGGGGGGGGGGGGGGCCCTGCGGGTTT
>JAUOBX010444653.1:0-10414 GCA_032360705.1 Eupentacta quinquesemita
TGCGAGGGGATTTATCGATGTTATTCGTGAGCAGACAAAACAGCATAGACTAGTGCGCTCCTCCGGGGGGAGGGAGATGTTCGTAAATTAAGTAGGCCTGTGTGACTGTCAGCAGACTGCTCCACTTATGTTACTCTGGTTTGAACGAATACAGTTTAGGTTCACAGAGGGAGCATATAACTGACCGAAACACTTTCACTAGAATACAATGACTTCCATACCTGGGCGATGGGACGTCTGACGAAAACACGTTCGCTCACTGAACTTGTCCACCGACTCGAACGGCGAATGCAGTATATGTTGTACTCGAAATGTGAATACCTAGTCTGATCGTGTATCTAATTAATTTTACTCTTTTCGCGAAACAATAGTTTGATTATATATGCGTATTTTCATTCTATAATTTTACTCACCGTGCACAATGCGTCATTGTTTCATATCGCTCACAACCGTAGGCAAGTGTAGTTCATCACAAACATTTCAATGTTGTCTTTTCTAACCCTTTAATCACTCTGATAATTGTCTTGCTATCGTGATTATAGGAAACTCATTCTGGCATCAAAGTTGTAATCGTACTAAATTTGCAACTAATGGAACAATTCCTGAACGCATCATGCTGGGCAATAGTATGTATTCAGGTTATACACAAGTTGGTCGACCACAAGTGTATGGTAACCCTGCCCAATCTAGTATCGGCATGATTATCGAGACTATTATTCCCTGAGCTGGGAGCTTTAACTGCTCAATGGTACAATTGTAATCGGTAAATTAAGAAGAGGTTCACTCATGAGTGTTTGAGGCAGTTGGGTCTTGCGTACCATGCTTTCATCATGTTCCTGTAATGTCCTGATTTCAGATGAGTTGGTATTATAGTTGAACCCATTTAAAATGGTCCACCGGCAGGCTCACATGCATACACGTGTTATGGCTGGCCAGCTGGGATCCAATGATTTACGAAGGAGTTTTCATACAATTTATATAAGGAGACCATGCAGCTCTCACTATTTGTTCTAAGTTCAATCTGATTTGGATGCTAAGGCTTCAGGAAGCCACTGTAGGTACATGAAGGAAGTCGTGGATGAACCCCGGTGATAATTCGCCTTCTCTTTTCGACTAGGGCTCAGATTATATCGAGGCAGGGATGTACTTTTACAATCTGGCGATTTACGTCTTCACCCGACGACTTCCTCAGATCCTGGAGGAGCCCGAGTTTTTGCGAACCTTACCGACTGACGAGGCTAATTATTGCAACTAATTCGCAACCCTGCTGTGAAAAGGTTGTTCATATTATTAACTACAAGAAGAAAATGAAGACAGCTTACAAAGTACCATGATATAGATTTCTATCATTCGCAATGCACATGGTACTCCAACCAGGTCACACATTGTTTCGTTCGGTCATCGCATTTGAACTAGGCATATACTTAGTCCTGGTACTGATATTCGTTAGGAACAGTATAGGTCCAATATGACCAATAGTGACGATTGGGCCTCATGTTGCCTGTTAACTCACTGTAAGTGAATGATAGAATTTTCATGGACACATTAGAAGATTCATATGTGTCTCGATTCTACTGCTTCCCCACACCCACTCGACCCAAGAATATTCTATAGTGACATTTAGGTCTCGCGTTGCTTGTTTTTCCATTGTTTTTTCCATTTCCATGTGAATATTCAAACTTTTCATAAAAATATGAGATGTTTTCTTTGTGTCTTGATGCCACTACACCCACTCGACCCAATACGAATCCCTCATTACGTCACGAGACGGATCACATTACCTTCGGGGTGACACCTAGACGAATTGAGCTGTGATAATCGGATATGACTGAATTTCTAAGCAAATTCTTGTTACAGTGTAATCTCGGAGGACAATATAATACGTTGGAAGTGTCGCAAGTTCAGATAACCGTGTCATGCTCCGTATGAATCAAACGTTTTCTCCAAGGAGTTTCAGTAGAACATTGGTCTGAAGTCATCCCAGGCCTCGTATCTCACTCGAGGAAGGTTAACACTACTGTCCTTCCCAAATGGAGTTACGCACACAACTAATCACCAGTGTTCGAGAGGTTCAGCGGGGCAATCCTACATATTTGCAGTTTCTTCAGGGCACTGAGTAGTTCACTCAGACAGCACAAATATGAAAATATCATCATCGCACTTTCAACTGGAGTTCCCATTTATTACGCCATCTATCCCTCTCTCCATCCATGTAATTGTCACCTCAAACTACGCGGGGCGATCACTGGGAGAGATAACTCAAGGCATTCGTATTCGTGTAGCACGTACTTACAGTGACCTAGCTGTTGGCCTACGCCTTGCAGACCCAGCAGGGTCTAGTATTCGGTTAGTCCAGTATAATCCCATGAATCTACCTATCCCCTATGAACATATCTTAAGCCTAGATTACTATACCTCGGTGCGGGGTAGGCTCTGATTCCGATATAAACTTGTTACTTTAGAGCCAGTTGACACCTCCACTTCAGAGCACCGTGACTGATTCTACATTCGTACCCAAATGGATGAATGAACCGGGTTGACAATCATATGGCAACAGTGGCCCACATACTACGCCTGGTTCTGATAACATGCAATATACAATAATGACTCACATCAACACAAATAAATACTTTACTGTTCTGAAATCAGATTCAACGAAATTGGTGTAGATAGGCCATTGATAACAATTCATCATTCGGTACAATACAACAACATTCGACGAAACCTGACTAGGAGCACAAAAATCCCCCCCAGATTGCAATTAACTATGCCTAATTAACATTTCCCGCCCATTAGCCTATACTGGTTGACCTACGAGTGACCTCTATTTTTGGCGCGTATACTCACCAGTAGATGCCCTTGTGTCCATGTTTCTAGGTTGAAGGCCCCATCGACAGAGGTCGAAACTCCAATATATTGTGGGATTCCTTGTGAAAAAATATGTCCAACCGCGCAGGCTATATAATTATCCAACACTGCTCAATTGTAGCCTCCTATTTAACACGCACGCGCGATGGATGCACTCTGCTAACGATGGCACTCCAGAGGAGATCCGATTAAAAACAATACGACAAATGTTGACGACTACAGATGAGGCTCGGCAATCAGCAGTAGGCCAGATTCCAAAACCTGCATGTAATCGTAATCCACAGTGCAATGTGTCTAATTACACAGGAACTCTCAGCAACAACACAATCTTTGCTCTTTGCTCCCCGGTGCCCTCCGACTGTCCGATGCGACCCCGGTTAAATACAATAGATGTTGTAATTAACTAATTGGACCATGTCGGTATTTACCGAACGGCTGGTTGTACATTCACAGAATAAATCTGTCTGGATAACAATGATAACGTCTATGTGACTTGGATGAGGTAAATTACTACATCATTTCCGAGTTCAACAAGTTCGTAATAGGTTCCGACTTCCCCAACCTTTGCAAGGAACCCTCAGTGAATCGGATACTGCAAAGTACAAATAACATCGCATTCACCTATAGTATTTATTTGTTCTGTAGCGTCTCGATATCATATTTGATCAGTTGGCATGGATGTTGGAAACATAGCTTAGCCTAATATAGGGGACTGGGAAACCTTGACAAGCGGAAGTCATTCACTGAAAATCCCTGTACACATTGTCTATATGTATGACAGTATAGCCAATCACTATAAAACGCACACGATAACCAATATAGCGCGATGGTTGCTCACTACTGACAATGGCACTCCAGAGGAGATCCGAATAGAAACTATACACTCTAAACAAGCAATGGTCAATTTTACCCATGTAATGGTCAAATTTTGACCATTTCATTGGTCAACTATGCACCGAGCTAAGTATGGTCAAAATGACCATGACAATATGGTCAATATAAATTTAGTATGGTCAGTTCGACCCTTTCCGTTATTCTTCGATCGACCATGAGCGCTGGTCAGAGGTGAAGTGATCAATTATCAATGACCATACTATGGTCAATTTTGATTTACCATCAACAATGTGGTCAGAAAGTCGACCATAGCATTTTAGGAGTGTACGACAACTGTTGTACGTATTAATGAGATCATTTGGCGACTACAGAAGATGGAAGTTCGGCATCAAGCAGTAGGCCTGATTCCGAAGCCTGAATGTATATAATCCACAGGGCAATGTGTCTAATTGCACAGACAATCTCAACAGCTATCACGATCGGAGCTATACAAAACAATGCTTGCTCGTCCGATGCGACCCATGGTTGAAAACAATAGATGTTGTAATTAATTTATTGGACCATGTCGGTATTTATGGAGCGGCTGGTTGAACTGGTTAACTGATCGAATCTGTCTGGATAACGTCCGTCTGTGTGACTGTGACGAGGCTTACAAGTATAGCAAACACTTAGTAGGTGTCGACCTCCACAACCTTTGGACAGAACCTTGCTGGATCGGATACTGCAATGTACGAATAACATTGCAATCACTTCTAATATTTACCTGTTCTCTAACGTACTGCTGTCATGTTTGATCGGCAGTTGACATAGACGTTACAACATCTGAACATTAGCCTATTGAATAGGAGAGGGAAACCTTGATAGGCTGAAGACATTCACTGAAAACTGGCTATTGCAGTATAGAAAAGTACTACAAAGTACGATAAACTTTGCAATCACTCTCAATGCTTATCTGTTCTCTAGTATAGGCATACTGATATCATATTTTGATCTGCAGTTGTTGACATTGACCTTGAAACATCAGTTATTAAGTGGAAGATGGCTGAAAAACCTTGCTAGGCGGAATCATTCACTGAAAGTGCCTGTTTACATGAGCCATGGTAGTATGAACATCGATAAAAAGAACTGTATTAATTCACACATCGTGCACCGTACACTATACTAAACTAGCATCGTATGTATCGTGTGAAGTTATTCGTATACTATTACAGGCAAGTTATTCAGCAATGTATGACTCGCCTATATGTCGTCATTGGCTTCAACTTCCTCAACCTCTGGACGGAACCTCACTGATTCGTTTACAGCAAAGTACAAAATGCTAACATTGCGTTCACTCCCGATAATAATTTGTTCTCTAGCGTCCTGATATCCGGCATATTCCGATCTGTAGTTGACATGAACGTAAAACATCAGCCTATTGACTGGGGAAGGACTTGGAAACCTTGCCAGGCGGGAGTCATTCACTCGAGTGTTTACATGAGCAATGGCAGTATGACCATCGATAGAAGTGCATTCACCTACCGTGCATCATATACACCATACTGAACTATCCTAGTATGCATCGTGCATGTGAAGCTTACTGTATTCCACATGAGGATCTCACTGCACAGAGAGAGTTGATCAGTCACCTGATACTCCCGAAATTACCTCTAGTCGTAAAAATAACCCGGCCTGCTCGGCAAAATGTCTCGAGCTGTTATTTCCCCCTTTCGCTCCTCCCTCGTAAAACTACAGCAATCGACACCTGCTCACTACATCGCAGCCCGCCGCGTCACTGGTCCTGCTTATATTAACGGAGGGAGTGAGTTTAGTGAGCACGGCACGGTCCCTGAGTGAAACCATATGTGACGGTTTACGACTCTAACCGCAGAAAAAACTGAATTCGTCACAAAAACCTGAATTCGTCCCGCTAAGCCTCATCAAGCGCTTATGTGCTGTGAATTCTTCATGTAGCCTATTGCAGTTATTCAGCAATGTATGAATCGCCTTTATGTCGTGATAGGTTTCGTCCCCAACCAACGTGATACTCGCTGAATCGTATGCTGCAAAGTACGAATAACATTGCATTCACTCCCAATATGTATCTGTCCTCTAACGTCCTGATCTCAATTATTACCTGCAGTTGACATGGACGTTGGAACATCAGCCTATTGTGTGGAAGAGGAAACACTTGATAGGCAGAAGTCATTCAATGAAAATCCTTATTTATATGGGCTATGGCGGTATGACCATCGATATCGATGGAATTGTGTTCACACATTGTGCATCATACACCATACTCAGCAGGCCTAGTATGCACCGAGTGAAGCTAATTGTATTCCATCGCATGTCGACTACTCAATCGATTTGAGAATCATGTCGTCTAGAGAAAACTCAGCGCAGACAGTTGTCCGAAAAACATGTACAGACGATAGACCAACAAAACTCCATCAATAACATGTTTCTCAGTTCCGTTCAGTACATACCAAATACAATCGATCCACGAAATATCAGTTGACAGTATGGTAGTGCTGCAGGTATTTGTTCCAACGCAGATGCATGCTCATCTGCAGACACGGCTGTGATATGGTTAAGTGGATAGTTAAGTTGAGCAACGGATCCAACCCCAATAGAGATGCATATCTGGACGCTGCCTTGCGCCAGGATGGCAATGCCCCAGTAATACATTTATTTTCTACGTGCACATATCTGCCAACTCAAGTTGGTCACCCCTCATTGTAAGGAATACGACGTCCTGACCGACGGACCCTCGTGCATCACATTCCATTCAATATAGGCTAGGTTTTTCCTTGCAGCATTGTAAGTTATGCTATGATGTTCATCGTAACTCAAATTTTGTTCATTCCGAATCGTTCTTTATCCCTTGTCGAAAGACAGCAGTCATTTTGGAGAGGAAGATAAAAATTCCGAAAAATTGATATATTTCGGCCAATTATGGCTTGTAAACATGAACAATTTGGAATGGATGAAGCTCGCTTCTGGCTGGTATTTTCTTCATGATGATACCATAAATTCTATTTTTTGGGGGCCAGGTCATAGCATGGAAATCCTTGTAAACACGAGAGGTCATGATGAGATTATGAAACCCCGCTCGTTTTGAAGCCGATCGACATATAGGTGAGAAGTCGAGGAATCACTAAGCAGTCTGGCTTTCTGGTTTATGTACCATGCATAGGCCAACTGGATATATGTCATTACTGCAGTTGTGTTATTATGCTGGATCCTAACGTTTTTAATGATAAAGATATATAAATATATGCAAGGATTTTATGATTTCGTTGTATATACATTATTTATTTGAATAATATTTTGAATTCCATCAGTTTACACTTCACACTGGTTTGTTAGATCAGCTTGGTTCCTACTATCGTTTCAACACCCAAATCTAACCATAACAAATTACACATGACGGCAAAAATAGCTGACATTTCGTATTCAGCATTACATTTCCACCAATAGACATTTTCGATTACGAGGGCGCAAAAGTTAGTCTCAAGCGCTTTCTGCATTGTGTATATAGTCACACATTGCTAATCCTCTATCAAATATGCTCGGAGAGCTCTTGTTAGTGACATCAGCATCCCTCAACTTCCACGCGAAGAGGGTGAACCTGTCGGGAACCATATTTCTTCGACACTTACACGAAACGTTCTCAATCACTCATTCGTCATGCACTCACTCACAGACTAACATGACTGTTTAGAGAAATAACATTACGGCGAGAAGTACTGGAGAAGCTGAAAAGAGCTTTCTCTGTGGTACATTTATGCATAGCTGTATGTGACTTCATCTCATTTGTGTCGACTATGGTTGGTCCTGAAACGAAGCTTGGTCGATATAGACCAGAGTTGGTCCTCAGCAACATGAATGTCATCGGATGTCAAATTGACATGTTTCATACCGTAAAATACAAGCGGGCGGTTTACCACCCTGTACATGATCAGTTTATTAAGGGTATAGTGAAAAGGAGTTCACTGAATGATAATCCGAAAAGTATGATTCTATAGCATTCATTGAAAATGCCTCATAAAACAAACATATATCTCATGTGTAAACTAATGAGCGAAAACGCAACCTTTCGAAGGGTACTTGGTAGGCCTATATATTATTCTCTTTGCGAACAAGGGCCTGAATTAGTCATATACGTGGCAAATCTACAACCATTTTATTCACGGTGCATTAAGAATTAGTCTCCTGATTGGATCCGCACATGGACCAGTTGCGCAAAATTGCGGAGTCGCGAATATTCAATTTTTATGAAGTTGGCTTTGTGCTTAGACAGCAAGACATGAGTGGTGTTCTGGGACACTCCAACCTCTCTAAAAAGAAAGTGCATTGCGGAAATTAATGTATCACAAAGAGCTCCGGCCAAACACCCACATCTTCGCATACAGCATGGAGACTATACTTGTGATAGTATGTATATATATGGCCCCGTTACAGTATTGACAGACTATAAGTGCTGAACTAGGTACCATGCCCGAGCTAATTGTTTTAGGAGAACCTCACTAATAGTGTTTAGCGATGACTCGTCATGCAACGAAAATATGATGGAGTCAATCTTTTGATCTTCCGAATGAAAACTGGGAGGTATCATGTACACTGCAGTGGTATAGTACATGCTTTTATCCGTTTATCCTGAACGCAATTGCAATTACCATTAGAGTGGTCTAATCAAAATGGTGGCCTATAGAGGACCCCCGGAAGAATCCTGGAGTATAGTTGACTATTTGACCTGCTGAGGTTAGTAGTAACGCATTTCTCCTCGGACGACCAGGCTGTTTAAATGAACAATGGAAATGTTAGACTACACTAGCGATGCAAAGTCCAATTTGCATGATGGATAAATGTTTACACGTAATGATAAATTCGACGAATGAATTAATCATGTAGAAAAATAGGAGTTCCCCCTTAATAGCCTCTGACCTGTCCGTCCCTGTGAATGTCGCCTCTGAGCTTAGAGAGGTAACTCAAAGCATTCATATATGTGTCGTACTCGGGTACGGGCAGTGACTTAGCAGTGGGCCTACGTCGAGCGGGGCCCACCAGTGTTTATCTCAGAAAGAGATGCTGCAGAATATGCAGGTTTATTAGGTATAGGGCTAAGCGTGTATGTAACAGTCATGTTGAATCGAGGAATATGACATTATGAACTTACTGGCAGACGCTCTCACTCCAGTCATGATGGCCTATATACGCAATCAGATTTCCAGTTTAATCGTTGAATTCGATAAAAAAAATCATCACAGGTTAACTCACATGCATATACCCTACAACAGTGCACAATTGTTCAGTAATCCTGATCGATCCTCAGTAACCAAAAACCAAATGACAAATAAATGCGGGTAAAATATGATAGGCGCTATATCGTGTGTCACTATCACAACGATTTTCACTTTGGCCTAAAATACAGCGTCACTGAAGCTATTGCGCTATATTGTGTTCTTAATTCGACGTGGTCAACTGCATTCAATCACCAGGAAGTGTTGGCGCGGAGCTTCTAATTCCAGGAGGGAGTTTCAGCAGCATTTCAGACAAAGAGGGACTCTCATAAAAATACCAGTTTGTAACGATAAACAATTCGAAAATCCTGAATGTTCGGAAGAGAACGTTGGTCCTGGGTATTGTTTAGAAGGAATTAGTCACAATACCTCTGTCCCTCCCCATTGCGCTAACGAGGTCGAAAGTGGTTGCTTTCATTCTGCATTAGAAAGGGGCCTTCCTTCCGACCAGTGCTCGGATGTTATCGGGGCAGCCCCCCCCCCCCCATTCGACGGACGGCCAGTGAACCAGAGGATCTGATCACTTTCTTAGATCCTGGAGGAGCGCGAGCTCTTTGCTTGTGTTTTTCGTATTTTTGAAGTGCAACCACGAGAACTGCGTACAGCCGACCGACGAGACTAATTGCAACTAACCGACAGCAACCCCCATAATGACCAAGTACACTGCACCAGAGCAAAGCCCGGACACCAAGACCCCACCAGTCGTCAATGTGAGTACAGCCACCCCATGGAGGAGTGCGCCCGATGGTTAATGTGAGACCCATCGCTTTGCCAAGCATCACTGATGCCGCTCGACCACTCCTATGTTCAACTGCCCATGTTGCCAACTAGAGGAACTACGACCCACCCCTCAGAAACACAACTGACAGATGAACTTGAATTATTCAATGCTGTGATACCTCCCACATGCCGCTATCACCCTATTGTGAGAGTGAGAGGGTGCAAGATTATTCACTCTGCTCTGGTTAATCCAATTTAATTAGTTTAACTAGTTGTCAGCCGTTGGCTCAGTCATTATCACATATGAGCAAACCATTTCTGTCTAACACTCTTGTAAATCGTGGAGAATGGGAATTGAAGGTGCTGCCTTGAGGTGCTAATAGGTGCTAATAAACCTGCTCGCTGGTTGAGGGGACTACTGCCAACTAGTTCGAGAGTACAAGTCAAGTCCGTTAGAGATGGATATACTGTACCTGTATTTGTGCACTAATCACAGTACTAGTAGGCCTACTGGGGAACAAATAGAGCATCCAGACTCAATAATAACATTTGGGAGTGATGCTTGTGTTATGAATGAATGTGTGACTGAAATGACATGCTGAGTGTTACATATGAGTCCCAAGTGGAAAAGACACAACTGTAATGTGGAGGATGCATGGGCAAAGTGCTTGGGGAGGGGGGGGGGGAGGGGGAAGCCCCGACTTTATATT
>JAUOBX010444764.1:0-10414 GCA_032360705.1 Eupentacta quinquesemita
CTGCGACTTATTCCAAATGATACCCCAACAGCCAGGATCACGATTCGTTTCTGCCGATACGATACGACGTTTATACCTTCATGATGTTAGTACAAGGAATCATTGCAGTTATATAGAATCAGTTTGTGCCTAAAGCTGCGATTTGTTCCAAATGATACCGCAACAGCCAGGATCACGATAATTTCATGCCGATACGATACGACGTTTACCGTTTCGTGTTGTTAGTATAAGGAATCAGTGGGTTGGATATGATCAGTTTTTGCCTGGAGCTGCGTTTTGTTCCAAATGATAACTCAACAGCCAGGATCACGATTAGTTTCTGCCGATACGATACGACGTTTATACTTTCCTGATGTTGGTACAAGGAATTATTGCAGTTATATAGAGTTAGTTTGTGCCTGAAGCTGCAATTTGTTCCAAATGATACCGCAACAGCCAGGATCACGATTAGTTCATGCCGATACGATACGACGTTTACCGTTTCATGTTGTTAGTATGAGGAATCAGTGGGTTGTATATAATCAGTTTTTGCCTGAAGCTGCGTTCTGTTCAAGTTGATACCTCAGCAGCCGGGATCATAATTAGTTTCTGCTGATACGACATTAGTTCCATGTTGTTAGTACAAGGAATCAGTGGGCTATAGAGGGTCAGTTTGTGCCTGAATCTGCGATTTGTTCCGGATGTACCTCAACAGCCAGGATCACAATTAGTTCATGCCGATACGATACGACCTTTACAGTTTCATGTTGTTAGTTCAAGGAATCAGTGCGTTATATAGGGTCAGTTTGTGCATGAAGCTGCGATTTGTTCCAGATGATACCTTAACAGCCAGCACCACAATTAGTTCATGCCGATACGATACGATCTTTACAATTTCATGTTATTAGTTCAAGGAATCAGTGCATTATATAGGGTCAGATTGTGCCAAACCTGCGATTTGTTCCAGATGTACCTCAACAGCCAGGATCGCAATTAGTTTCTGCCGATACGATACGACGTTTGCAGTTACACGATTTGTTAGTACAAGGATGTTGTTCGTGCCAGTTATTGATTGTAACGCCAATGGTGAGTATCGAAGTTGAAGCGTTTTTATAATAACAATTTAACAGATACACTGCCCCATGTTTGGAGAACAGACGAAATTCATCCCGTTTGACTTTTTGTTAGGTACATGTACTCCCTGGGTTTGAGGGGCGATAAACCGGATAACGTTAGTTCACACGATGATATGTTAATGTTTTAATGATTCCATTCCTTTTGTAATCCGCTGACGTTTATATCCCCAAATATTGTCCACACCCGTATCGTGTGAATGTGACGAAATTTGACAGATCCCATCAAATAACGTCAATTTGACCTCCCGTTCCTCTCAAGTGACCTTCATATTGTTCATGACTAACTATAGCTGCTGCGTTTTCTCTGTTTCATCTCAAGATGATTCGTCATTATTTTGACAGGGCAACATGCTTCAAAGTTGCGATTGCTATGATATGCTCTCACAATTCGACCACCGGTGACTCAAAGATGTCCAATGTTTTCAGGACCAAATATAGTCCACACCCACTAAGTATCGTGTAAATGTTAAACAAATGATAATTTCACATGAATCATGCAGAACGGAGGGCAGCAGTCATGTAGCAACCACCATTGGACCTTTTCGAGATTCCTATAGCGTCGTACCATGTTTCAGATCATCAGACAAAGCGTTGGAGAGTTATTGCGCTACCGCGAATGATCCTGGCGGCAGAAACGGCCTCACACCCAAAGCCATGTTATCCCCTAATAATATGCATGCGTCAAATATCTCGCGGAAATATAATGACACTAATATTACCAGCAGTCAGCAATTGTCATTCAGGACATGTCCGCACGTATCTTAGCAACTTTCCTTCATACCATGTGTACATCTGTGTAGAATCTCAGGGAATAGTGAGCTGCATATTAATACTTTTGTTTCCAATTCCTGTTTCTTCAAAATGCCCGAATGTCGATATGCGTGTTTGTTCGCATCTCCCTCGAGTCTCACTCTTGACCGCTCAGAGCACTCTTTGTTTGCCAATGGGAGAAATTTCCACAAAAGTCCTCAAAGCAAATAACCCTTTCGATCCGATGGAGGCAGTGAAAGCACGCCCGATACTGAGAATCTCCGGTTTGAGTGTCACATTCAAGTACGTCGTTTAATGAAGTGCAATAACTAGAGCAGGGACTTTGGTTTTATATACGCTTCCCCCTTCGCAAGTAAGCTAGTATAGCATACTGTAATGAAAGCGCGATCACGCCTTATTACGTCTCTGTCATACGTTATCGCATATTCTTCTCCATTAGCATATTAGGTAATACATGAATGGGCGCTACCTGCGTGCAAGGTCTGTCTCATTTTCAGAGAAACGATGCTATATTTCTGTTATATTCCACTTGTTCTTGGAAGCCAGTTATATTTGACCTCATGTTGTACCATCCAGAAATTTCGTTCCTGATTCGATTATGTCGTTGACACAACAACTTACGTGGTACTGGTGCATCACGGGTGTCTTATAACATGTATGTTATTCGCACTCACTATGAATTGGAGATGTATTTTAAGGGAGTGATATTTCGATCAACGTATGGTTCATCACTGTGATCGATGAAAAACACTTCCTGTACTTATACTCTATAGCTGTATGGAAGCTTGGAATGTGCTATCTATTCCAGATTCCATTAGTCAGTAGAATCTGCTACTTTGAATCTTACCAAAGGTCGATCTCCTAACATTGCCCATCATATAAACGCGATGTCGGACTTTACCGTTGTAACGGATCACAAATGGCACCTCTTGGAAGTCTGGAAGAACATGAACTACTATCACAACATTCCAAGTTGACGTATTACCAAATCACAAATAGACTGACAATTCACCTCGTGCTGTGGTCATTATGATTTGTGAATGTGCTTGTGAACGAACTGTTCATTACAAAGCCTAAATATTGTACGCGAGTACAGGATTGATAATCCACCGTTTAATAATTTCGGAATATACTCTATGGTGAGTACTGTGTGTAACTGGTAAGTAAATACTCGAGTCCATCGAACTCAGTCGACAGTGTACGTTTGAACTGTTAGGCTATCAAATCCTAATTTGACTAGGCTAAAAAACGGAGTACAAGTATGCTACTGCATGTGTTTAACGCGAAATTTGTTTGAGATTCATGAAAAAATGATCACCACACATTTCGAACTGGGATAAATTGGTACACTTCATACTCATTTATATTGTGGATATGTTTAGAAATGTTGATATGTTCAGAAAATGTTTATATGTTCATCAAAATCGTGGAATCAACTCTAAGGTCCAGTCGACTCGTAACGAATACAGGTCATATTTCATACCAGTGTTTGTATGTTCTAAAAATGTTCAAATGTCAAAAATACGGGTGAACATCCGACACGTAACCAGGACACGATAGCAATCGATGAATCACATCGGTTCCTAATAATTATAGCACCCGAATCTGACCCTGACCTGTTTTATGGCATAGCCGATATCCACAATATCCCATAAGTTATCGTTTGGGCCATCCCAATGTGTGATTGGTCAGATCAACAGTCATTGAAGTCAATAGAAACAAATAAAAATATTGACAGGATCGATTTCAAATACAAAAATTGTCGTATTGTGTCAGCTCCTGATATACACCAGCTTCGAGGGGCTTACACAAACACGCGTTTCAAAACGAAGGCTCACACATTACATAATTTTGGGACCGTTATAATTTCGTCCCCCTTGCCATCGCACCGGAGCGAAGGCTATGTTTTTCTCCGTAATCTGCGTGCATCTCACTGGAATAAGCCATACGCTTACCCAGGATGTGGCTGGAGCCCTCTGAGTCAAATGTTCAACCATAATGCCTAAACAGGTGTGCTTGCTCTAAACTAAAGCAAGCGGCGAAGTTAAGTCATAGTTATAAAACATATTTTGTTTTTCGAATAAATATGAACCAGTAAGTAAGGTCGTTAATGGAGTAACGTGTGCTGTCTGGCTGTTGTGCTGTAACTTGTATTGCAAGGAATGCCAGCAGTAACCCTTCGAAATTTGAAAATATGTAAATTATTAGAATTGTAGAAACTGTACCATAATCACCAACTAAAGTACCCTCTCGGGTACTTGGCAGTGGGGAGAAGTTTTAGGCCCACCTGACCAAACTAATTCGTATACCATGTGTATTTCTCCTCCCTCTATATCAGTCTCGTGGAAACCTGCAAACCTAAAGAGCATGATTATAGCATGGTAGATGGAGCAACGAAGAAACTGGATGATGATTTAGCTGCTGGAGTTTAGGTTGTCCTAATAACATCGAATTTCGTCTTACATGTTCGAAAAAATCGAAATCAAGTAAATTACGCAAATTTGACCTCCGGTGACATTGAAATGACCTTCACGTTTTCCGGAACCAACTGTAGTCCACATCTACCAACTTCCGTTTGAATTCAACAATCTTCGAAAATTAACGAAATTTGTCAAATTTGACCTCCAATAAAATTGAAAGAACCGCCGTGTCATTCAAGACTAATTATAGAGCACATCCGCCAGGTTCCGTTCGGATCCAACAAACTTAGGACAATCGCGTGAATTGGACCTCCAGAGACATCGAAACTACTGCCATTTTTTCCGGGTCTAACTGTACTCCACATCCACCAAGTTCCGTGTCAATTGGACAAACTTGATATTTTCGCATAAAACCGGTGAAATAGAGGGCAGCAGTCATGCACCAATGCCCACTTTCGAACCCATCTGAGATTTGTCTGGGGCGGACATGCATGCTAAGTTTGGAGAGTTATTGCGTAACATGAAAATCTTCCGGCAGCGGCGGCGGCGGAGACGGCAGCAGCAAACACGACGAAGGCAAACCCATAATATCCCCAAAGTGGGGATATAATGATTGACATACCTTACTATCGGGTCTCTTGGCAGTTAGTCTGTCCTTGGCCTCTTTAGCAGCAGCCAAGACCTCATTGATGACATGCTCAGCTTCCTTGGATGTCACGTTGTCCTCATCCCCTTCTGGATTCCTGAAATGATTGAAGAAATTGAAATTATGTATCTTCTAACACCAGCGATGGTGCACTTTCGGCACTCACATGGCAACTAACTTAGTAAATTGTAACCTACATCGTATTTTGCTACTGGTCATCAGTTGGATCAGATGCTGTGATCAATTAAAACTTCTGTTTTTGAGATCTGTGCATGTCTGGCAGACCCTGGCATGCGCATGAGCGATTGAATCATATTCTGAATCACTTGGATAATTGAATAAATCCATAGTTCACACTGTACTAATCATCATTAAATGTCCAGGCAATGATAACAACCATTTTGTCATTTGATTACCAAGGCTCATCAAGGAATTCTGGCAGTACTAATCGTGGATGGGCACCAGCAATACCTCAAATTCTCCTCTTGAAAAGTGGTCAGATGATATCAAGGCAAGAGTGTTACTAATCGGACCTGCTCTCCAGGAACTGCCATTCCAGTTGGATTCTCTGGTAGGCAGGTATGTGAAGAAGACGTTCAACCCCTAACTCACCCCAAGGTAGTGGAAGGTTCCTAAGGGACATCCTATGTGGTCATACTCTCAGATTCCCTCAATAGGATTTGAACTATGGTTTCCCAGTTGGGAGGCTGACGCCAAAACAACTGTGTTGAACTTAGGTGAGTTCGATCCAGTGTCAGCTCTGAGAAGGGCTATTTTTCTTTCAAAATCCCTCCCATTTGATTAAATAGCAGTCCATACCTGAACCAGAATTTGCATTAGGATGATGCAAACTCTCTCCTTGATTTCAGATATCTCTCTCAAAAACAATCTCAAGGAGAGAAATCCCACCTCGGCTTGAATCCTCACTGGTTTGATCCTCTGGTCGCCAATGGTCTCACAAAAGGTAAACCCCTGACTGTCCCCGAAGTGTTCAGAGACATTCTTAGGCCTTTCGGTATGACCCGGCACAGGTTCAAACCCTGGCCAACTGGTTGGAAGGCTGAGGCCTGTGCTATCAACAGGGTATACAGGTTCGATCCCCTGCTTGACAAGGATCTCTTACAAAAGTTCAACCCCTGTCTTACCCTAAGGTAGTGGTAGGTTACTCAGGGACATCTTCTGTGATCATACTCTCAGATTCCCCAGCCTCTGAAGCATCTCCAATCGCTCCTCTGCTGCCTCAACACACATACATGAATATATACACACACACAGCAAAGTGATCATGAAGTCTCTTACTGTGACAGAAAGGGTAGTCATCCCTGTAGCCAGTCCACAATCAACATGGCCAGGACTTGCAACCTTGTCACATCTGTTCAATAATTGAGAGATGTTCTACCCCTGACTAACCCTAAAGTTGTAGAAGGTTCCTCAGGAACATCCTCTATGATCATGCTCTCAGATTCCCCAGCCTCGGAGGCATCACCGATTGAGCCCTCGCTCATCCGCTGCCTCCTGAGCTTTGCGATGTCCTCAGCATCCTCCTCGCAGTGGAAAGCACGCTTGACGGCAGCCAGACGCTCCTGTATGAGAATAATCACAATAGCATCATCATTATCATGATGATCCTGTTTTATGTCTGAGTTCATCCACTTCAGTGGGTGAAACAGTTCATAATACCATCCGTGCTTACTTGGCTCTCCCTAGTCCTTCAAATATTTGTCATACGCGTTCTTCCACTGCGCCCACCCTGGAGAGGCGGAACGCCTAGAAGCGTTCCGCGGGTGACCATACATTTAGTGTTGCTGCTTCCTGTCTGTGGAATGCCCTCCCTGTTGCTGTCCATGTCATTCATGACCTCCACAAGTTCCAGCAGGATACCAAATTTATATTGTTCAGAGAAGCCTTCGGCTTTTAATCCACCCACCTCCCGAGATTGGTTGCCTTCCCTGCAAGGAGCCCTATCTACCCTTGAATATCTGGTTTCTATCTTGCATTAGATCACTGCTTACAGCAGTCTATAACGCCCCTGATCATTAGTGACTTGTCACTAGTTACTCCCATGCATCATTCCAATGTGTAGCCATGCTGCCACGTGTGAACATTCGGCATTAATCTTGACACCACGGACCTGAACTTTTCTCCTGCTGGCCAAAGCAGGAATGTCTGTATTCAATGAGTGGGAGTACCTACCAATAGCAGGGGAACGAAAAGAGGAGAATGAGTAGACCATGGGAACCTTCATGGGGGAAGTAATTATCCAGAAATCACCTGGCTGACTCATTTACCCATTAGTAGCACCATGCATAGGTGAGTTTAGAGCCTGGAAGAATCCGCGATACGACATGCTAATCGCGGAATCTGGACACTCGCGCGAAATTTCATGAAATTCACGGAATTTGTGGAAAATCCACATTTCACCTGCCTAAAATAACTCCTCAACAATTTATTGTTTTATTCTCTAGAAATTTGAAGTTTATTGCGTACAAGTTTTTGTTAAGCCTGACGAAACCTCAATTTATTGCACTGCTCTTGTATTATCTCTGTAAACTTATTTCATTGACAATTATAATGAATGTCAAGACCTCTCACTCTTCTAGTTGTTGTCAGTACGGGAAGCCGAGTTAGCAGTTCGTGTGAAATGGTGGGCATATCCGTTCGCGCATTGCATCACAATAGAGCTTTTGCCGAACAGGTACACACAGCAAGGAATCCTGCGGAAAACAGCAGATTCACGATGAGCAGAATAGCGTGGAATTCATCAAAATTGCGAACACAATTTTTAGTTCCAAATGTGGATTCTCCCAGGCTCTAGTTGAGTTTAGGTAAGAAGACCCTTTCTTCCGAGGACAACCAAAAACATGTTCTTGCCAGCCTATAAATATTGATTCCCTATGTTAGGAGCACAAGCTATTCCAGAACACTACTGATCAAAATACAACACGGATGACCTGTATTGGCTCTTAGATATTCTGTCTCCTAGTCAAACTTTCAGACATCTGCGAGATTGATACTATGACCACGGTGACTTCAGGATGGGGAAACACATTCTCAAACTGAATCCCCTGTTCTTGCACCAAAACCCAGCCTTCCCCTACACCTTTCTTACATGGTTTCCGCCCGCACTCACTAACAACACTCTCACCTTGCTCATAATCTTCTGTCCAGCTGCCAGTAGCCTCTTGGCGGCCTTGTAATATATCGTTTCAGGCTGGTTGTAGGTCATACAGTTGTTGCACATTAATGTGAAATCTTCCTGCATCAATGAAGAACAAAAACATGGGCATTTCTTCAATTAGCTCTTTACAAAGCTCATTATCCGTGTTCAATACATTCCAGAAATGGATAAACAAAATTAGATCAACCAGGATCAATATTTCATGATGAAAATAACCCCTGTATAATAAGAATAAGCCCCTAGGTTCATTATTGATAGAAGCTTTGGAATCCTACTGCGTCATTTTCTTGGAAAACTAACAACGCAGTGTATGCCATGAATTGCGTGAAGCATTGGAGCTATGTTCAACAACCTCTATGGAAGTTCTTTCATGAGTTCGGCACGGTGCAGAGGTCCAGGTAGTTCACAGCACCCTGGGCCCACGAAAAATTGAAATTAGAATGACCAGGGGTAATATTCCCTATATAAAAAAAATAAACCCCTAGGTCCATTAGTAAAAGCAGCTTTGGAATGCTACTGCATCATTTTTGGGGAAAAATAATTAGTTTTTTCACTATGGGTGTGGCACGCGGTGCAGAAGAACAGATAGTACCCAGAACCCTGGGCCAATACAACCCCCAGTTAACGCAAGAATTTGTGACTCAGGAAAAATTTACCGTGCTTCACTGATTTTTTGTTGCCTCTCCCTAATTTTGACCACTGGGCTGATTTCATAATTTATAATATGCAACCGGTACAATGATCAAGGAACAGCATCTGACACAAGTGTCATGATATATTATGGGCTTGACTGTGCCCCTGAAATCGCCCCATTCATGCAAATTTTCCAGGAGGATTGATATTTTAGTGAGATTCAAATTGATCTTTGTAGATATTGATATGTAGTCAACGGAGTAATATGAGACTTCTGTGAAATTTCAGATCAGTGAGACAATGTGTCAAAGAATTCTTGCACCGACTTCTGAAGTTTCCGAGGCAGAAGGTTACACAACCGAAACCCAACTAGGAAAGTGCAGGTGGCAAATCGCGGATGACTGATGAGTATACCCCTGTATGATTTGTAACCTCATTACGACCTCAACTCCGGTTGGCAACAAAGGTACCCTACTTCCCACAAGTTTCGCTCAAATCTGACAATGTGAAAGAATCAAACTGAATTATGTCAGGAAAGACCGCTGATGATCTTGAAATGACATCATGTTGTGTAGGACCAATACCACAATTCCCAACAGATTTTGTGTAAATCAGTCAAATTTATTATTCTGCACAAAAAATGGCATTAGTAATGTAACAACATCCATTTTGAACTCATCCCAGACTTTATAAGGATGGACATGTGTACCAAGGTTCAGATCAGTCACGCGAAGCATCGAGAAGACATTGCGCTAACACCTCATGTTTCCAGTGGCAGCGGATACATGCCCTAAACCATAATCAGGATATTGATATTATTATCAAACTGACACATCTTGTGTTACAGAGATATAAACAAGAGTGCTGATGGCATAGAAGCCGACCTGTTCATTTGCATCAGTGTGATGCACGTGAGCAAGGAGGTGTTTTGTGCATATGACTCTCAAATTTACTATTTGGGCTTAAATTTACACCCAGATGACCTCTGACCTTAAATACCTAAATAACCATGCAGCATTTCTCTCAATAATACTGACTAACAAACTGGCCCACCAAACAACCTTGGACCTCAGATTTTTGAGCCCCTTCGTTTAGCATTGGTACCCAATGAAAATAACCAACTTTCATGATCACCAGATCTGCACTCTAGGAGAAGTATTTGGCAGATTTTCACAAATGGGCCCGAATGGCCCACTAGACCGCCTTCTGCCCTAAATCCCTGAACACCCTATATGTAGCATTGGTACAAAGTGATAATGACCAACTTTTATGATTACCAGATTTGAACTCTAGGAGAAGAATCATTTGGCAGATTTTCACAAAGTGGCCCACTAGATGACCATGATCATGGTGTTGTCAACACCCATGATGGCCCATCATCTGGTCATCATTGTGACCAAGTTTCATCATTATCTACTGAAGGGTGTGGGAGGAGTGGCATTTTGGAGTAAATTGTGGACAGATAGTCCACACTGGACTGTGTCAGTTTTGTTGTCTTCAAAAGATGATATTCTGCAGCTTTTAGATAGTCGTCTTGGGTGGTGCTGGTGCTGCTGGATCTCTCTGCAGCATTCGATATAGTAGATCACATTATACTGCAAGATAGATTGGAAGCCTATGGGGTACGTGGTAGTGCGTTAAACTGGTTCTG
>JAUOBX010444875.1:0-10414 GCA_032360705.1 Eupentacta quinquesemita
GTATAATTTTGCAGGTGCTGACCATGTTATTTCTACCTCATAGATGGATTTTTGGAAGGCTGTTTACTTCAGAAAATAGATTTCCAATCTCATCTGAATCGCAAGACTGTGTTGGTTGCAGTCACAAGCTCTGCGCATTCTTGAAATGAGTTTAATCTTGAAGAAAATTGAATTAATTAAATATATTTAACTTTACACAGGAGCCACTGTTTGGGCGCCTTGTATGTCCTTCCACTGGTTCTGCCAACCGGAATGCGAACTAATTCTGCAGGCAAGAGGTGCAAATCCAGCAAAACCGATGCAACTCAAACATTCATCGATTGCCAGCCAGTGAGTATAGCCATTTATGCATATCTAGAGACGTGAGACCAGTTTAGGAAACCAGAAAGCCAAAATGCATAGTGATTCCTTGACTCTATACCGGTGACTTTTGACCTCAAAACCTGAAGCAGGGTTCATTAATTCAAGACCTCTGCTTCACTGTGAAAATGATAGGAGGCTCAAACTTTCAATGAGGAGCTACGCACCAAATTACAGCTGAGCATTATGAGACCAACTATTCCTCTAGATAGTGGACTGCAGATGACATTTGACCTGACCCCAGAACAATACAATTCATAGTCAAATGAGCTTCATCCATCAAGGTGGGGTGAACTCATGGTATATACAAGCCAGAATTGACCCAAATTTCCATTCTTTACAATTATCTATTTTTGTTCGAAATGACCCCAATATTAACAGCAGAAACAACATGGCTCCGGTACGGCACTCCACACAAGGAGGCTACAAGCTACACAATTCTAGCCTGATCAAACCAATCATTCTGGACTCAAATCTAGATCTCAAATCAATAGCCTGGGGTTAATTTACTCATCATGGGAAACATACCCATCAAGTTTGAGCTTCATTCATCCAGGCGGGGTGGACTTATCGTGTTTACAAGCCATCATTGGCCAAAATATCGATCACAATTTTCTCATATTTTTTCGAAATGACCCCTGATTTACACCAAAAACAGTTGGGTTCCGGTATTTCCCAAGAAGAAAGCTACACAACAAATGTTAGCTCGATCAGGGCGTGCATTCTGGATTTCAAACTTGGACCTCTAGTGACCTCATTTGACCTCCGACCTGACCCAAAAACAATAGAAACATGTACTCACCATGTAGAACATGCTGACCAAATAGCTTCATCCGTTCTGGTCGGGTGGTAAGGTTTTGTCACTATGCAGTGGACAAGCATTTCAATTGTTAGCTATGCTAGATAGCTAGATAACTATAATATCAGGCCTGATTCAACAGGCTAGGAGGTTATCGCATAAACTCCCTTGGCAGAATACGTACCGTTACTGATGGTAGAGCTAGAAACTCCGCAGAGAAATAATAAATGCGATAAGTTAGCGATAGAGACTACATGGGATAATATCCTCAGGAAATACGCTCATATAGTCAGGAGTAAGTTGCAGTGTATAGGCAATAGGCCCCTATACATACTATCCGAATGGAAGATACCAGAAAATTCAGACCGTCCAAGGCGATATGTATAGTCCTGTTCAAGACGCCGTGAGTGAAAACCGCGCTTGTGGGTCGTTTCAGCGAGTTTCACTTCCTATTTTATTACTGGAGTTGCCCTTTGATACCCCCTCTGATTTGCCCGTTCTCCGATTGCCGCCACCAACGAGGCGATCAGTGGGACATATAACCCAACAGGGTCAATAGATCAGTTGAGTCCTCGATATGCTTCTGACCACGAATTTATAACAGCAAGGAGGCATATTAGCGATGCTGTGTTGTAGCTAAAAGCTAGCATAGTCTCGGACCAAGACTAGGCGATAAGCTGCAGTTGAACTACGAGTATTCCTCATGTTCTGTTCGAAAATACTCTATAACCGTCGCGTCTGTCGTGGGTTTTATTCGCTATTAGGGCTATCAGCCCATACAGCTGGATCACATGCACGGAATTTCACACCCAAGAATGAGTATATCGTAGTGGGGATGTGGTTCCTCTTCCGGTAGATATGATGCTTGTTATGTTACATATCACCAAGATCTATTCCTGTTAGAACGAACAAATTAACGATTCTTGAACTCGTGCGATGCAGTGCTGGTCCCTCTGACGCACGAAAGAACGCTGTCATACACATTTTATTTCTAAACATGTGCTGGACGGATATGTTGTTATTCTTAGAATCTATATCTATGAACAATCTATAGGTTCATGTATAATTCCAGTATGCCTATATCACCTACCGTAACTAATATGCGGGTAGAATATAGTGACATTCAAGTAGACCTAGCCTGCATCGCATGCACTGGCTATGTATTGCTATCAATGCAGATACTCCGTTCCGCTCAATAATACGGCAATGATAATGAACTATCCAATAATGATATTCGAGTGGGTAAACATGCACAATACCAGAGTATATCGTCTGGTTCGGATAGCTCGAGCGGTAATCACGGGAAGCATAGACTGGCGTATTGTATGCCGTGGATGACCTTGGCTGAGGGTATCATAACAACCAATAGGCTGATGAATAGACTGGCCTATAACAAAGGCTTGGATGCCTTTGTCACTGCAACCTTCAGCGCAAGTTCCCAATAGGTAATACGGCTGGGAAGTTCGATTGAACTTCTTAAAATTATCGAATACACGATGCGATGGCCTACTAGGTTTAGGCATTTTGGCCGTTATTTCATTCGACAAGCAGATTCCCCTGAAAGTATGAAAATACGTCATTGCCAAGAGTCAACAATTTTGAGGTAGGAGTTTTCTTCGTCAGCTTGATGAGTAGGCCCGCCGGTACCGTACTTACGAAAAGCAGATTCAACCATGAACAGCTAGGCACGTGCATGCAAGTGAACCGCCCACGTGTTTATCCCATCATCAATTAGAGATATTGACCTCCGATGACTGGTAAAATCGGATAATCCATGTTAATTCGACCTCCTATGACCTTCAAATTACCTTCATCTTGGTGGATGCGGACAATGGGCCTAGTTGGTCCTAAACAACATGAGAGTCATTTCGAGGTCATCGAAAGTCAAATTGACATGATTTGTTCCGGATCATAAGAGGTCAATATTATTGCGCGGG
Source organism: Eupentacta quinquesemita (assembly GCA_032360705.1). Classification (NCBI taxonomy): domain Eukaryota; kingdom Metazoa; phylum Echinodermata; class Holothuroidea; order Dendrochirotida; family Sclerodactylidae; genus Eupentacta; species Eupentacta quinquesemita. Next base: position 3,097 of record JAUOBX010444875.1, read on the forward strand.
TATACACGTGGGTGGTTCCGGGCCCTGCTAGTTACTCTCTGAGTTCCACCATAAATTCCGCTAACACCTGGTCTCTGCCACTAAACACACATTTTCTCAATAACCAGTCAACACTAACAGACAACATTTCTTGAGTATATTATCATGAGAAGCTAGGCTGGCATAATTGGTAGGACATTGAGACAGTTACAGTATATATTGGATATTTCGTTCGTTTCGCTCCTATTATTAAGGCTATCCTACCGGGCTGGGTATAATTGGACTCGACTATAAAACTGCAGTCGCATCCAAACTGTCACGGGGTAGTGTTATTTTGTATTCATTATTAGTTTACTATTCCACCCATTTTCACTGGTGCTTGTCGCCATAACAACCGTTGCTATGGTAACATTCCTTTCTGGGGAGTTACTTATATTGGGGGGTACCCTATGGTGATGGGGTACCCATGGGTGTCAAGTGGTCCAGTAACGAGGTATGCGCAAAAAGGTTTCGTTTGTGTGCATGTGTGTCCGTTTGCGGCGTGTGCGTTTGTGTGTCCGTCGGATTTTTGTTGTTTTCCCCGAATATCTCAAATTTGGAATGCCCAAACACGAAAAAAATTGACACAGGGGTGAATGTTCACCGAATACCTGTTTCCTCGGGAATTTAGGCGAAAATTACGGGAAATGTGGATTTTGGAGAGGAATTGCCTGAGTTTTGGAGCGAACTGTGATTTTGGTCAATTTGCCACCATTTTCCATGATATTCGAGAATTGCGAGGCTCGAATATCTCGAAACTTCGCAAAAAGGTTGGAAGACACGACTTACAGATTCGTCCTCAATTTGGGGCAACAATTTGGCCATCTGTCTTCATCTTCTCGGAAAGCCACCTCGCCATTGCTTTTGTCTGAAATGATACAAAGACAGATTGAACCCAACAGTAAAAACTGGAAAGGCCTGTTTTCCAGCCTTGAACCAGTTAAAGTCATATATCCCCTTCATGTGAAAAACTAATCCTTGGTCAAGTTACCAAAAGAATTCAGCATTAAAAATTATGTATAGGATTCTATATGATGTGGTGCAACTGATACAGCTTCTAACTCTATTGAGTGCTGGAACTGTAAAAGATGGATGCCAATCTCAGCACTTCAGATTCTCCCCATTTTTTCGCCATTTTCGATCATATTCGAGAATTGTAAGGCTCAAATGATTCTTAACTTTGCAACAGAGTTGAAATTTAACAAATTACATGTATTCGCTAAAATTGTGGCAACATGTAGTGGTCTCACGATTGCCATGTATACAATCGTTACTATGGTGATGCTGCATATTGTTTACAGTGAGTCAGTTTGAAACGCAGACTGTGTTGGCCAGTTGACCCATCAATAGCTGCTGATGAGATATGCAACTCTGTAGATTGTCCCCTTGTTCCTCTCGTATACTAACGATGATAAATAGCCTATGCGGTCCTTCCGACAACGATCTGATAAATACTATTCATACCTGTTCGTGCTATGCCGAGAAGGGAGTAATGCACAGTGTTCTATTCAACACAAGACCCGAAAAGATCAGAAGGATGGAACGCCCACCAGCGGTAGAAGAACCCCAATGGTTTTAAGTACCCCAGTTCTGCACTGAACTGAATTTCACAGTACCTCGATACCGATTGTTCTACCACGCATTATCCCACTGGAAATTTAGCAGTTTTTTTTCTCGCTGCAGCCACTCAAAATGCGTCTCCAATTCAACTGTAACCTTACAATTCCGCCAAAAATTTGCGCTTCACAAGTATACGGTCGGTCCCCTGCAGGCACACTTCTATAGGCGCTAGTTCGTATTCGCACTATACTATCAAACAATTCGGCTATCAGTTTCCCTGTACATGCGGGAAAATACATTCATAACAACAGATCATGCTTTTAATAAAGTGAACTTTTCTAAGATGCTACCACAACTTCGACAGTTCCACGCTTCGTCTAAATCTTTCCTCTGAAAAATAATTGATCATCCACGCATGACCAAAGAAGGTCTAGACCTACTAGGCTGGAGGGCGGGATGCGATTTTGCACAAAATCACGGGAGGTAACTCCGTGATATAGGATGGGCCGTAGTAGTCGGGGTCTCCACGGTCTTGTATCCAGACTCTTTTTCGAATATCTCAATTCCATTACTAACATAAAATGAAGCAACGTATAGGCCTTCATCTGTCTGCCGCGCACACATTTCCGAGCGTTTTGGACGCGACTCAAGATCCTATGCCCTATAATTCGTCAATCAATGTGTAACTTTCGCGCGCTACGCGCGCATTGGTGTCTGTGGAGGTCAACTTCCGATATTTCACCTAAAATGCAGAGACAGCAGTCCCTTGGTTCATAACGCAATGTTCAGTATTCATTTGGAACATTATTTAACGCTCTGAATTTGTGTGTGGCTGAGTGACTATGCATTTTATGAAACACACCAGCTTGAGGAACAATTTCAAACCTAACAGGTCATTCCGATTGCGCATCATTGCGGTAGTCTTTATAAGCGTTATTATCGACTGACCTATCTCAGATCAGTACACTTCGAACATCATATAGAAGTCAGGGCACACCCCAGCCGAGCGAAGGACTCAATTTAATTTAGATATGAATAGTATCATATACTGATATACCTGAGTTATTACATATGTCATCAGCCAGTAGGGGGCTACGCAATATGACCCAACTGCTCGAAAAAAGTATGTTTCACAAGGTAGTCTACTTATAAAGGAAACTGCGATATACCATTTAGTAGGTTATTGACAGAGCTGATATTTTTCTACAATTCGTGAAACAAATGGCATAGATCAGTGAAAAAATAGTTTCAGTTATTAAAAGCTAGGAATCGCGCGCAGCAGTATTTTATTTTCCTGATTTTAGAGAGTGTACAAATTCCGGGATTAGCATTCCCTTCCACATGTCTCCCGCTTGATTACCACAGCAGAAAAAGTGAGCCTATATGTGAAGTTGAAACTTGTACAATAAATTGGTCAAATTTGAGGAGGAAATATCGGACCACAACGATTGTCCACAATTTCTGTTCGGAGCCCTATTTTTATCGAATTCCTCAGCTAGGGTAGAGAAAATTTTGCAAGCTCCGCGCGCTTGTGTGAATTGGACAGCGACTTTATTAGGTGGAATTATGGCGAGCACCACGCTTGGTTTACCCACTGATTATTCCCGAAATCACACGACGAGTAGGCCTACTGACAATAAAAATATTATCGCTCTGATGGATTTTCAGAAATTCAGACAACTTTGAAACCAGTTTGAGACCCGCAAATACCATTTCCTGGCATCTGAGAGGGCGTAGTTAGGCAATTTCGTTTTGTACACTCCGCGTCAACCTCTGGTGGCGCTCCGCTTAGATAATAACAAGTCGCCCCCCTCAGAAAATACCCCCCTCCCCCATCGCCCCTCTCCCCCACTCCCAAAATCCTAGCTACGTCATGCACTGGTCGTACCCTACAGATATGTTGTGTAACACGTGATTTAATCCAGCATACTCCTCCAGCATATTCCATGCATATGCTTTATCATTACTGATATCTAGTATAACTGAGAGTGCAAGAGGACAAAAATTTACTGAAGTAGCCTAAATTCCACTTCCTGTGGGCCTATTCAGTAATTTTGTGGCCACAATGATAAACGAATGTTTTACTTCTTCTTCTTTCCCCTATCCTATTCAATTATCCTTTAATTTCCTATTCTCCTTTTGCTCCTTAGGCATACCTGTTTTTTTTCTCTTCTTCCCTCACCCGGAGGTGTGCGGGTTGCTTAACGTCTCAAACGCCACTCCTGGGACCTGGATGCGCTCGTACTCAGGTGAGGACGGGAGCATGGACTCGTTCTCACAGTTCTACACTGGAACAGTAAGCAAAAGCAGCCACCGCAAATGTGATGGGGCGCTCTTTCGGAACAAATAATATATCGCTAGTACTGTGGTAGCGGTATATTACATTTTTCGTGGAACTGGTACATTAATAATTTCCAATTGCACTTTGAAAAGCCGTAGCTTGTTCAACAGAGTAGATGATGACCGAAGACGCCGAATATGAAAGTGAAACCGCAAGTCACTGATTAGGAACGACCGAGGCTTCTGGCATATCATCTCAACTTAAGCTGAATAACAGCGAAATTCGGTAAATTGCAGTCTGAATGAGGCCGGCCTAGGCTAAACCTTACCTGATGTAGGCTAGGCGGTTGGCCTACCGCCTAGCCTAGCCCTACAGTACTACTACTACTGTACTAGGCACAGGGGCTCGTATCGAAAATAGGCTATCCTATATCATGTGTATCATGTGTATAGCTTGGATATTGACTATTTTCATAGTGGCCCTGCATTCTATAATTGTACTGACTATTTTCGATACGAGCCCCTGTGGGCCTAGGCTAGGCCAAGGCTAGTCCGTAGTCGTTGATTCACATCTGTGTATGCTGCGGTGCACGCAAAACACAGTTAGCCCATCGATACACACAAAACATGTCTTCCCAGCCAAAATGATCGGGGACCTCTCAGAAATAAATGAGACGCTCTTCCCCAGTGAAACTCGCCACAGAGATTCTTGAACCCTTGCGTTATCCTTTCAAATTGATCTTTGAGATCGAAGATTTCCTGGAAACAAAATTGTGGATGTTAAATGTGCTGATTCTTGCTGTAGCCTAATGGTAACCACTATCAAAGTTTTGTGTGTACATAACAGCGACTGTGTATTGTATTTTGTATACACAGTCGTGAGTCAGCGACTAGGCTAGGCCTAGGCTACCGTAATTAGGGTAGAGTGACCAGTATTCGACTCCCTACCAGTATTCAACCTCATTTGGCATAACTATTATTATTCACTGAATTGAGACCTCATCCAACATGAAAACCATATCAAAGCAAAGAGCAACTTCTCTGCTCGAATTGTCATCCCATTTTACAATTTATGCCACTTGTTTGCAGAGAAATACCCTTTGGAGGTGTTTGGGCCAAAGGAGGTCGAATATCGGGAGGGGGTTGAATACTGGTCACTACACGGCCTAAGTGAATAATAGGTGGCGGATCCTTCCTGCTGACACACTGTGACGCACTGTGCAAGCCCAAATATATTCATTCCTTTTTCATCTCCCAAATTCTCTCGGGGAATACTTTTTCTCAGGTCCAGGGTTGGGGGTCAGGGCTTAGAGTTAGGGTCAGGGGTTAGGGACAGAGACCCGCCACCCATTGTACGTTTGAGCTGTAGTGGCTCAAGCATACGATGGGTGGCGGGTCTCTGTCAATTCTATTTTCAATAAACAGTTTGGCACTTCTCATCCTCTTTACCAGGCCTTGCATCTCATGCGGTCATTCCCACAAGTATTACACTTTGCGCGACACCCCGTTGCAGTTCTCGATCAGACTCGATGGCAGTTTCTTGAAGTGATTCCAGATGACATCCTGTTTCCTACCTGACATACTGTTATGGGCATGTATCAACTGAAAAAACTATTTAAACTTGAAAACTAATAGTGACTATGTATGTTCATGTAATATGAGGCAATGAGACAGCTTCAATCAATGTCATCAGTGGCCCCCATGGACGAGGGATCCGAATTGCAGGTTGCCCAGGGCATCCTGGTTAGTAAACTCCCATACATGAGTCAGGTGTGGAGCTACTATTGAACAAACACCCCCCTAGAATACAATAGTGTAATCCCCTAAATACCAAGCTGAGTGGGCCTAATACCTGAATGTACTTCCTGTCTATAAGTATAAACACTAAACAGATCATAAACTTTGGCAGTATGTGGACTGACCACCAGGCACTGATTGCACAAAGAGGTTCCACAGTCAGTGAACAGCTGAATGGTGTTCTTGGGTCAAATGGGCACATGCAGTAGGTATACATATTCGATCAACTTTCTGTCTGCTAATTATAGCCTGCAAAGTAGTCAGAATATAGACAAGAGGTTCAGTCTCAATCATCAAGATGATTTGAGTGGGTAAGGGTTCATATGGGAAGACTCCGATTTAGAAGAAAAAAAATGATTTGAATCATTATTTTAAAAAAAAAAAAAAAATCACCAACCCTGGTTTGGCGTCATTCATCATCGACAGTTCACTTGAATTCGCTGATTGTAGTTGCACAACTGCACCATTTGGCATTCCATTTGTTAATCACTCTCCGGCTGAAGAAGTTCCTTCTAATCTGAATTCCTTTTGTAAGATGTGGTTTGAATAGCTTCAAGTTATACCTCTGGTGGCACTCTCTGAGTAGTGAAAGATTGTCTCTGTATCAACATTGTCGAAACGTTTTAGTATCTTGAAAGCTTCCATCAGGTCTTCCTGATCCCAAAGTTTCTTCAAGTTGGAGAGGTGTAGTGCTAACAAATGCTCCTCATAACTTCAGTGATGAAGAGCTGGTCCAAGGTGCATTTCATGCTGACCTCACGCCAAAGATTTTCAGCTAATTATCAGTGACTTATCATTACCGAAAGTGAGTTCCACGCCGAAGATCTTCAGTTCAGAGTGCACCAAATGCAGACTGGGAGCTGGTATGGTTTTAGTAGCTCTTCTTAGTACCCTTTCCAGAACCTCAATGTCCTCCTTCAAGTAAGGCACCCAAGCTTGGATACAGTAGGCTACTCTAAGTGTGGACAAATAAAAGAGTTTAGGAACTTCCTAAGTGGGAGGACAGTTTTGACATGATAATTTCCACAAATACAAACTCTTGTGCAAGTTCCATTTTCACAATGATTGAGAATTCATTAGTTATATATTTTCTTCACATTAGCTAAAATAGGCAAGTGAAAAGCAAGTTGTGATAACATTTTTGATTCCTTGCTGAGGGCAAAATGAATCTAGATGCAATCACGCTATGCGTATGATATCTGTGTGTGTGTGACAGTGCTGTAGTCGAGTCCTCTCAATCCGAGTCCTTGACATCCGAGTCTGAGACCGAGTCCTTAGCTTCTGAGTCCGAGTCACAGTGTCCTTGAAATTTGAACAGCAATTTTTTAACCACACATCTACAGTACATCACTAAGTGTCTTAGGAACGCTTCATGCCGAACCAGCGTCTTCAAACTACCAACATGTCGTGAAATTATTCTTTAGGATGATCATGTGAGTGGTCAGTCTGTGGGATCGCTGTCTAAGGAATACATGTGGGCCTCGAGGTTCAACTTTTTCATTTACAACCTTATGTACTATAAAAACTTTGGAGAGCAATACAAATGGGAGTATATACATTACAGAATAAATGATCTTCATTACCTAGCTTTGAAATAAGGTACAGTAGTTGGCCTAAACAAAACTGCACCAATCCCAACTGGTTTACTATCACACAATCTGTG
>JAUOBX010444986.1:0-10413 GCA_032360705.1 Eupentacta quinquesemita
AAAGCGCTTCACAGATATTACCCCGATCATGGGAACCAGGCACGCTCTCTGACAATCACGGAGAGTAAGTTGCTGCCGCAATGGGCGCAGATTGTACTCAAGTTCCCCACGAGTCTCCATTTTACTGATGGGTTGACAGGAGGAGCGCAGTACTCGAACCCACAACCTTCAGCATGCAAGGCGAGTGGACTAACCACTACACCACGAACACTCCACAAATGAAGAGGTGTCCAATCATGCAATGGCAAATGTTGTTATGCACGCACAACTCCTAAATATGTACGTTGTTACTGAACCCCACTTCCGTGGTTACCACCAATAACAAATAGGCCTATGTTAGTGAAGGGCTAGGTTTCCACGGTGAAAACCTGTTCCGAAGGACAGTGAAACCGGATGAAATCGTAAATTACTGCTGAAAACATATGTGTGTAAATTGGACAGTGTCTGACAATTGCAAATTGCTCAGACTCGGGCAGTGCTGGACTCGGCTCGGCTCAGGCTCGGATAGACCGGACTCGACTACAGCTCTGGACTCTGGTAACCACTGACAATTCAATTCGTGAATCGTCTGTTACAAAACAAACACTAATTGAACGGCCTCCTACGAACATGTCTCATTAGTTTCTTTTCAATGGTAAATAAAATCCTTCGATTACATGAGGACCCGTCAATGACTGGAAACATCAGTATGCCTATAATTGCTCAATTATTCCATTGGAAAACAAAACACTTCATGATGGAAATTTACTGCCAAGAGTGCCTATCGCATTTTCATCATTTCCTCCCAAACAACCTAGGGGATAACTTGAGCACGACTGACCCGAAAGTTCACATCAACATCAGATTTCAGAAATGGCAGCGTGATGACCAGATGAAAGACCAGTAGTTATGGATATATTCCTGACAAGTTGTTCACTCTTACGAGAGATAACAAGTTCTAATATGTGACCTTTTTGGTGTGTTGGTGAGTCAACATGCTGGTGGAGATTAGTCATATCGAGGACTTCTAAAAAAGACTTCGCATCCTTATTTGCTGCATCATCAACATGAAAATTGAAATCTCCCATCATAAGTAAGTTCCGGGACAGGCTCGCGGACTCTAAAAGGGACGAGAACTCTTCCATGAAAATATCTATAGTCAGTTTTTTCGTAGCAGAAGGTGGAGGTCTGTATATAGCTATTAGGTCTATGGTGGACGATTTACATGATACAGATAATTCAAGATGTTCGAACGATTCGAACCTTGCTGATTCAATTTGATTCACTCTCAAACTACGCTGTGAAAGGATACAAATTCCTCCACCTCGAGTGGGGCGTGGAATTTGATGAATCATGAAATTGGGAAGTGTATTGTTAATATCATTGTCATTAGTAGAGTGGGCCCGGGGTCAGGATTTATGTCCCCGTCATGCGAGATGCTGATTCGAAAAGTGGCTATATAGTTGGCATAATAAGAAGCACGGGTACCAGCAAGTCGTTGCCTGTGCTGATATTGTGAGTATGGGGACTGAATGGAGTGAATGAGACAGACCTCACACACATCCCCAAGTTAAATAGTGGAATTTAGTGCAAAAATCGAAAATACCATATCTTGTTTATCCTAATTCCCAAAACTTCTCCTGTGAGGCCAACCACCAAATACCATACATTCACCTAATTCTTCACACCAAAAATATTTCCATTCACTGAACAACCTTCGTCAGAATTTCGAACTATCTAAATAGCCCATGTCGGTTTTAATGTGATATTTCTTCACGTCACCCACTCTGGAAGATATCGTAAGGTGTGTATTATTGTAAACATCTTGGTAGCTTTACTCTTGAACGAACTGAATTTGGTTACGCTATCGACTACATTTAATTTATATTGAACAAAGATTGATTTCCAGCCGATAATAGTCCCGTATGATCCAAATGTGATAAAAGTATTAGACTAGAACTCGGTACGTGGCCTATCTCAGGTTATTCATTCTGTTTATTTATCATTGGTATAATAAACATTCTCTATCAAATATAACTTCCTCAATATATGCATGATTACTCGGAAACCTTGATTGGATTCGAATTTGATCATAATAAGTTAGAGTAATTTGCATATTAGCTCCATGCCGCGTGACATGACTGAAGGCCACTATCTCACACTCGATGCTGTAATGGGAGCTGCTGCTTCGAGCTCCGACGAAATCAAATTTACGATATCGGAGTACGCTTCCGTAGAGCGAGTATGAGAGCACGGGAGAAAGGACATCGCGATGTCGGAGTATGCCTTCGTAGACCCAGTTGCTGAGCGCAGAAATACCGAATTACCGGAGTATGCGAGCGTCGATGAATCAGGTTAACCGGACCATGTAGTCACAATCCCGGAAAATGTATTGTCTCATACAACGTGATAACAAGCAGTGGTAAACCATTGTGGGCTTGCAAAGCGACCCTAGTTGCCGTTTCTACACAGACCGATGTGTTGCAATGTTGGCACACTGGCGCATTGACACTGATAGACTTCAGTACACTCGATGTGATCAATGCACGTGAACCGAACTGGTCTGAGGAATTCCTTTTAGGGCACTGTAGTCAATACCCTGTGTCACAAAAATAAGAGCCGAGTCTGATACACAGTTCATGAAACGTGATGAGAAGTGGTATATGTACGTTACGTTACTTAACATTTACCTAGTTACGCTCAATGATAAATGTTGTTCATATATAAATGTTGTTCATTATTATTATTAATGATAGCATTGTATAAAACCTGCTCTAACTTTTCTCCCAAATGCTGTGAAGGTAATGTTCAATTATTGTGTTATTACTGTACGTATATGCACATACTATCCAATCTGATCAGTTTGTTTGAAAGTTGAACGTATTAGGAGCATCATGCGGCCACGTATGAGCCATACCATTTTGCCGAATATGTATAACGTTTGGAAATTAATTCCCTATTCCGTCTCAGACATAACATTCTCTAGAGTAGGATTTGACATATAATAAAGAAAAACATGTACACCATGTCTCGGTCTCGTACTTGCCATGACCTTACATTTCTTCAAGAGATGGTGTGATGACCACGCACTCATGCAATTCTTGGAGAGCATTTATAAAGCTTATAAAGCTTATTCGTTAATATATTGACGACGGATAAGTTGAGGGTGTCATGTCAGTCTTTGATATGAATCACAAATACCAGAGGCCAGTACTGGGGAATACTACTGGTTACTGGGACAAACTCAGATTTACAGCCATTTATGATCACTGGTTGGATTCTCCCAGTCAAAAATAGCTGATGCTTATGCAAAAGGTATACAATTACGTCACCCAGTTAGCACAGTTAGGGTCTAAGTTAGGGTTATATTCAATGGGAAAACATTTCTTAAACAAAGGACACACTTCCATAGGGTATATCAGGAACACAATGTGTTAAAACTGGAGGATATGTCCTTGCAACCTATTACCCTTCTCAAAAATAGCAGAAATGTAAGCCAGTTTCCGGATACCAGGTGACACGAAGGCGATTATATAATAGTTTGATCAGTGGGACTACAAGTAACTCGCTACATTCCTTCAACACTCGTGAAAGGTCCGGGTGACTTACTAGGTGATTACTAATAGGTAAGTGTCCCAGCTTCTCCAATAATATTTTCTCAGACATGGTCACTGATCCGATGGAAGTCTCAATACATATTATATGTACGAATGGAATATTGGATGAATGTGGAAACCATATCCCTGCGAAGAGGGGTATCCGTCAGGAGGAAATCAACAATAAATCGGCGTGGAACGACTCATGAGATAGATATGCTGAACAATCCGTTTGCTTTATGCAACACTCAATCTCCATCTGCATTTGCATTTATATGAATAGACCCCTGGCTCCATGCCTAATACATGGACGAAATCCTCCGGACGCGTCTATGAATCTGGTTTCGTTTCAGTTCAGTTAGTGGCCCTTTCATTTCAAGACGTTTGGAATACGTAATATACAAGCCACCAAATAACATGGTTCGTTCGAATCATTATCGGATAGTGAAACTGTCGTCCAATTCATGTATTCGAATAATAATATCTTTTTTCAACAAGGTGACGAGTAAGGCACAAGATATCAAGGAAAAGAAGGAAGTTGCAGCTCGCTGGTCCTCCTTTCAAAAAAGCTGGGTGGGGAGGTGCTGGGAGGAAACCCATCACGTGCAAGCGCATTTTTAGTACGCGTATGAGCAAGCAAGAGTATCTCTGCTTGTATCTGCTTGTCAGCCGGGTTACACGAGATGAAATGAAGGGTGGATGCATAATACAGCGTACCTCAACAACGCCCAAAAATATAGCAGAAGAGAAGTGAGAGAGAACTGCGACACATACCCTGGGCGCAATACTTTACAGAGGAGAAGTCAAGGAGTCGTCGCCGATGAGTTGATGGGCCTACGACCTCAACGATTTCAATAGCGGTGGGAGGGGCTCTCCCCAAACATGGTAACAAAATCCCATCTTGGTGCATGTCTGTGCCTCATAGTGCCGCAACAAATGGCACCAGAATAGATACAAAGTTGTTCCGAGGGAGAGAATGAAACTTAAGTTTCTGAGAGAAACAGCTTGACAATATCTGAAATATGAGATCCCCAGCTTAGGTCAGGATTCAAGGGGCTCTTCCCCAAACATGGAAACAATACTAGAGCTTGGGGCAAATTTGTGTCTTATAGAACCGCAACAGATGGATAGTATCGAAGTTTCTGAGTAGCCAGCTTGGCAACATCTGTGATATCAGATTCCCAGCTCGAATAGGATTCGGACGCATTCGAAAAAGAACTATAGAGTGCGAGAATCCCAGGTCAGAACCTTCGAGAGAATTGTTAGGAACAGCTCTGTGACGCCTCTGAGAAATGATGAGATGTTCAGTTTATCGGAATTGAACGTGACATCTCACATCCCCACTGGCACTGGGTATAGTTGAACGGTTTTGATGAAGGTCAGCACTCAGCAGTTTGCCTACGCTCGATGAGGCAGTTGAAAGGCTGATTGAAACCAGTTGACAGGCTAGTGTCATCAGCGGAAGTGAGGACTGGGCAGGAGACGACATCAAGAAGGTCAATGATGAGGAGAAAAACGAGGTTGAAGAGATGAAAGATCCTTAGGACACTCCTGCACTGATTGGATAAACCTCGAATGTCAATTCATCAACCTGAACATCAATTGAATGACCGAAGAGACAGTCAGATATCCAGCAGATCAGAGAAGGTGGAAACCAAATTTAAAGAGTTTGGCAAAGGATCTACGAGAAAATCGAAGACTCCAGCAATGTCTAGAGCGATTACTCCCACCATACAGGTGAACAGATGTGAGTAGCATCAGCTAAGCGAAAATAATACAGATGGTAGGAAAGCAGGGAATGATGTTCCACAAAGGGCGGAAGTTGCTCGGTAAAGACTAATTCTATCACCTTGGACAAATGAGAGAGATAATTGAATTTTGACGGTAGTTAGACGGAATAGATTTGTCACAGTTGTCATTGGGTTGAAGCGTAGGCTACTCTGGTACCAGGTTATATGTTTGGTGTAGACCGATTTGGTCTATTAGACTTCATGCCCTAGTCTTTTTTGTAGTGACATTGGATGAGTTTGATTCGTTGTATATTGCCAAATAACGATACCTTTCTTGCATTGCATATCTTAGAAATGCTATTTAAAGTTTCGATTTTCAATAATTATTTACACCTGTCACCACTTCCCTCCTGACTGCTCTGCACCACTGATCTTTGCTGAACAACACGTGGACATGGCTACACAAGATGAAATGTCCACACCATTCACGACAGACGAGAGAAATATACCGTCGACAGTCGGAAGCAAGGCTGAAAAAAGAGGAAAGAATGAACAATTCATGGAGCTCTCTCTTATGGTGATCTGTACTCCCTCCGGTATCATCTTCGTGCTTTTGCTCGTCGTTCTCAGGTTGTGTATACACCTATACTCCGAGTAGATCACGGGCTCATGGAAATCGTTCGAGGTTAATACAGACCTCCCTGTTGCATGTTGACACCCCTGTTGACAACCCTGTCGTCAGAATATCCTCAGAAAGGCTGAGGCCTCCAGGACGCGACAGTAGTGCGAAGAGAGCGGGTAATGCTGGTCGCGACACAGCTCGTAATGCGAGTGTTGGAGAGGCTGAGAAGACCAGCGGGAGAGATGTGAGAATAGCTTTTACGGCTGCTGCGGCAGCAGGGGTCGCTGCCCATACATCTGACGAAACCAAATTGACAATATCGGAGTACTCCTTCGTGGAGCCGATCCGTAAGCACGATGGGAAAGGCACGGCGATATCGGAGTATGTCTTTGTAGAGCCGATTGCTGAACGCGGAATGGCAACAAATGGTAAAAGAGGGACGACGCCACGTCGACGTGATAGAGTGGAGTCGTTGGTTCCTGAGCCATCGGCTGTGGTTTACGCAGAATGTAGAGAGGGTGCGTCCAAGACAGCAAGACAGACCAGTTTTCGTTCTGGTCTCGTGTACGCTATTCTGGAACATAGCGATGAAGTGAAGTGTATTGTTCGAAAACTCGGTTAGAGATTCTAATCTCGTGATGTGGTGGCGATACGCTCAAATTATGTTTCAGGTTCAATCATGTAGGGTTCACCAAAATGATGACCTTTCTTAGTCGAAAAGCAGTCGCTGTTGTGATTGAATACCATCGGGCGCCGGTCTATTGTTAGGGCGATCTGAGTTCGAATCATCCACATTTTTTCCACTGCCATCAACATGAGCAGATTCTACATATATTTTAAGGTAAGAAGTGGGGCCGGGTGACTGGAGGCGCCGGATAGACGCGGAGAGGTGCTTCCCATGCATGCGCTTACGTGAGTGACTGGGTGCCCCCTCCCCGTTTGATTCGAGCATTAAACAAGAGTGTACAATGCACAGTTTAAATCGTTTAGCGTCCAATGCAATGTCAGCCATTCTAGGAAAATGTGTCTGCAAGCTCAACGGCCATTGTGACTGAAGTCAGGTCAATAACGCTCGCCACAGGATGTTTCCGACAGGTACCAGAATATAGAATGTTCCGCCATCAAATCGGGATTCACTAATTCAACGAACGCTCAGTCTTTACCCCCCCCCCCCCTCCTTTGATCACGGCTGGAACATGATCACTGACCGTCTGGGGATTAACTGGATGGCTCAGGAGAGCGTTCCGGAGCTTTCTAAATGCTCTTGCAGACATCAACACTATCAGAAGCATTGCCGCTGTCGTGCACAGAACTCCACTCTTGAGAGAACTTTACTAACATCACTTGCATGAAGAAACTGACGGAGATAATGCTGACATTGAAGAGGAAGTCAATACAACGTATGGAGATACATCAGCATTCAAATAAATGGCTTAGACGGAGCGGCAATCCCATCAATCAGATGGGGAGACAAATGTTTGCTGTGAAGACCGGATACGGCTCTCCAGTGAATCAAAAGCGACTGATAAGTGCAGACGTAACAAGTTAGGGCAGCCAGGTCCCCTAATATCGCTTTCCCATTTGACAGATAACACATATGCATGGAGGTATTCAGATATCTTCAAAAATGGAAATGAAAATGACAGGACCCACCACTACGTAAAAAAATCGTCGATTGCAAGCCACAACTTTCTTTCACACTATTTGAGTTACGTAAATCTTTTGAGCTGTACGTCAGACTGCTGTGGAAGGAGGACGAAAAAACGAACCGACACCACATTTATACGGAAGATATGTGAAATATTTTTAAAAATTGTGGGTTCGATGAAACAAGCGTTAAATTTTACTCACAACTAGAGTAGCCCCTCTTGATAATTTGTTAGTTCGCCTTGTTATAAAAATGGCGGCCATGTCCAAAATGATCGCCACTGCTTAGATGGAATTCTCTAATATTGTGGGCTGAATCTGTTTTAAAGTGAGAATGCTCCACTTTTGTATTATAAATGAATAGTATAGTATAGTTTTCTTTAATAGAGGCCAACACTGCTCATATGATTTCCCTCAATATTGAAGATTGAATCAGTGAAAAGGGTGAACAATACTCTAACGTCTGTATTATAAATGAATAAAATATCCCTTAGTATATTTAGTATATCCTCTTTTTCAAATATACTGTCAGACCTGTAACAACATTGTCAAAGAGTTCCAGATTGATTCCATACGAAGATTGATCGCGGACGAATACTATACACGAATTCAAGGTAATTTCCGGGTCACTCATACAACTCCGTGCACAAAAAGTTCCCCATATCCCCAATAATTAGTCTCAACATAGCTCCACCACACATTTTTCCCTATATGTTAATTCCATTTGTAAAAGAACAGTCTCGTTTACCAGAAAGGTTGGATAAATATAATCAAAGATGTGAAAATCATGCACGTGTATCCTTTGTTTAGAAGTCATTCTATAGACCAAGTATTACTTCAACCTGAACAACCTTCTCAATTCCCTCCTTTCTCACTTAGGCTGCCAAGATTTTCCATGTGGTGTTTTCTCGTCACTCATCAGTAAAATAAAAGACATCCCCGTGTGCGCGGGTGATGCTGTGAACGGTACATACCCAAGCGTTGTTAACGATATGCTGAGAGCGCTGAGAGCGCATTAAAATGTGTGCCCTACCAAAAAACTCAATTTGCCAATATGAATTGGGTAGATGATTTAGTTCCATTTTCATCGATCTGCTTGCTTAGGAAGCAACATTTCATGAACTCATGAATGTGGCTCTCACATCTCTCGTTACCCTGTTTCATGATATCATTCTTCATTATGTTTTGACACTCAAGATATTGTGGAAGCGACAGTTGTAGCCCTACAATCCTAACACCAGACCAGTACTCAGAGTGACCAGCCTCTCCATACTTTGAAACTCAAGCGATCGCGGGAGCAGCGGTTGATATGACACCCTAACCAGTGATCATGTGATCAGCCTCCCAACACCTTGGCATGGCAAAATTACGGAATTTGCCCACAGATTACCCGCCTTCTTAAAAATCCAGAGAGGGGTTAATTCAGACGGGAGAATAAATTCATTTCTAAATGCCGTCCACGTGAGTTGTGACACGCTCAAGACGGGTTGATCAAGTAAATGCAAGTAGCCTACATCGGCTTCTTCTGCTTCTGCTGGATACTCGTTAAGAACTGCTCCCAGGTAACACAACGGTATCGATATATCACAGCAGATTGACTACGATGAATACACACATACCCTGCAAGATTCGAGTGAAGGTGTAGTGATGCATGGCATTTGGTGTGCATCATTCCGCAACTGGAGCTGGCTGTGATGGTCTTGTGAGAGGGAAACACGAAATCGACTTTTCTGATGTACATAGTAGTATATATACTACATAGTTGCAATTGACCAGGCCAATGAAAAGAAGTGTGTTCCCTTTATGAGAGACCACGCTGATGTTACCTGAAGGGGAACGATACATCACTCGATGGATAGTTTTTGTTCATGATATGGATAATTTAATTCGGGAATATGTTGTATTACCAACAAGAGGCAGGAGGCTAATTTACGCCACTGAGAGGCACAAACGAGAGCCAAGACATCGAAGAGATGGGAAACCCATCCGCCGAATACATACATACATCAGTTACCTCCTTGTCCTGAATTGCAAGGCATCGTGAACATTGGGTGAAACTGTGTGGTTGATGAAGGTGGTTGGTCTTGAACAGGATGAGATATATGTTGAGTAGCACGTAAACCTCATTTCTTGTTCTCTCCAGTCGGAACAACCAGCCTTACGAGAGTATACAGGAAAAAACAGTGTCCGGTTTGGTGACAGGGGCAAAATAATGTATGGAACACCCGGGCAACCAATCAATACATAATATCAGCTTCCTGCGAATTGTGTACCTGCCAAACCTGTGTTCAATTGGAAAATGAATGCAATCACTAGAGTGAACTACTGGATACTGAATGTTCACACATGTACAGAGAAAGGCATGAACCAAGCAGAAAGACAGCTGCTCAGCTGTCTAGCTGCCTCCTACACATGCTGCACTTATCCAACACACCAATATAACTACATACCAGGCTGCTCACTGTTGGTTGCGATTAATGTTCATTGCTTTAGAGGTTCCATCAGCAAATGAATGAGGCTGCAACAAGGAACCTTGTGGCCGTGGGCAGGGCCCCGAGAGACCGTGGTTCCGAGAAGACAGTCGGTTACAGTTGCTTGGGCATGATTCCCATTGTGTCGATTTGCAAGGTGCTACTTTGGCTGTGAGCGAAATTTCATGCTCGTTTTACCGAACCTACAATCCGTTCACCAATCTGCCGCACATGTTCCGGCGCTACTCACCGAGGTGGTGCAATCAGGGCCGTTGCTAGGGTCATGCGATTTGTGGGGGGGTGTAGAGGTCTGGAAATCCGACTGGAGACTAGGAAATTCCAACTGAGGGCGGTGCGGTCAATGGGAG
>JAUOBX010445097.1:0-10413 GCA_032360705.1 Eupentacta quinquesemita
GATCGTTGGAGCCTAATCAATAAATTGAGATGCCAACATGGTGACAGTAGCATTAACTTTGAGCCGCATCCTGATAATATTAGGGTCATATTGTAAAGCGTTTTAGTCATATCAATTGCGCGCAAGTACATGGACTTAGGTGAATATGATACGTCATGCCTCAGACTGAGGAAGACGCTGAAATCGTGAGTTATGACCGAGTCATTATCCTGGAAAACCGGTGCAATATCTGGGGGAGTACGCCTTTTTGAACGAGCCAGGAAAATCCGGTTACGGGTGAGAATTCACCATTTTAGTAGTTATGTGAACTACTCTAAAACATCCGAGGGACATGATTTTCCATTGGAGAATACATATATAATAACATACCTGAAGTGAGCTAAGTCAATACCATGCGTGTTCCTGTAGGTCACGTGTCTCAGCAGGCCAGTATTTGCAGTGGACGACCAATTTGTTCATGGGAGCTGCAATAGCTGCATCATGATCAGATGTACGTATCATGCATATCGTGCGTCGCTGAAAACCTCACTATTCTAGGGGAGGTTGTTCAAAGTTGTGCAATGATGCTTACAGTGAATTACTGTTAACGACAAGGCAGAGAGTGTGGACATTATGTATCAGACATAACGGAGGTTTTCGTGTTTGCATAAAATAACCTCAGAAAGGTCTTGGGGATACTTTTCAATGCTAGAGCTGGAGTTGCCCTTCAATGTCTTTTAAGCCCATGCACCTAAATGTCACGTTTATCGTGGGACAAACATATGGCTACGACACTCTTGCGCGATGGGATTATTTCGCATTTATTGTAAACAGGTAAAGAGGCAAAGGTAACACTAAATACTGACACCGAAGATTATCAGTTATCGTCACTAATGTCGAGAACTATCGTCGGTTGGAGGCAGGCATTGTGTCAATATTGGTCTTGAAGGTTGATGCTCAGCCTGTATCTCTACGACACATTATTTCTAACCTTATGAAACAGGTAATCCACAATTGAAATGACACAGTATATAGGTGTATATAGATGGAAGCTATGTCTAGAGTTCATGTATCAAGGTTGTTTGGTGACAACTATATATTGCTCACAGTTCACAAACTAAATCCCGGTGACGCTCGTTACGACTCTATGCGACGACAGTGACGTGGATTGTGGTTACAAAGGTCACATGATGCCGTCAATCAGCCCACAAATGAAATAGGAATATTCAATAAATAAGGGGGAATATTCCACGAAGAAGCGTCCTGACTTCGGACATTCAAATGCAGTAACATTGCCAATGCTATGAACGGAATCAATGTTAACCATAATACATGTTCACAATGCTGACCTGTACATTATGCAGAGCTTCAAGCTTCACCATGGACGATATCACTCACAGAGAGGAATACAATTGTTTTCGGATCAGAAAAAACATAAGGAATTTTTCACGGTTATAACTCCTGACCCTATCTGTGCCCCGAGTTACTGACAGCGCCGTTATTACCCGAAACTTCGAAACCACGGAGAACCTCGTGAACACAATAACTAGTGAACGGAAAGGTGCAGAGACTTCATACATGGTATGGAGGTTGAACATATGGAGTCCATAGTCCCGATCGTTTTAGGGTTTGGTCCAAGGTCATCTGGGGTCAACATAGATCAAAGTCTAAAAACCTTGTCAACACGATAAATAGTGAACAGGAAAGAACAGAGACTTCATACTTGTTATGTAGGTTGAACATATAGAGCACTATATCCCTTCAGTTTTAGTCCAAGGTCATCTGAGGTGAACAGAGGTCAAAGTCTAAGAACCTTGTGAGCACGATAATTAGTGAACGGAGAGGTGCAGAGAATCATACTAGGTATGCAGGTTGGACATTTTTCGAGAGGGGAGAGGTGGGAGGGTGGCAGGGCCAACAAGTCACATCACATTGACATGTTCCAGTGGGCCAGTATCCCACGTCTGAGATGGTTTCATGCATGACCTATTCTGACAACGACTAGGATCCTTAGTGTCATTAGACAAAAACGATGTAGCACACATTACACATGTTACGACTGAACAGCAAACTTCGTAAGAGAAAGGCGAGGAATCACACTACATCGTTGTGGTCTTTTTATGATTTGCGTTGAACTGCTGGCAATGAAAAATGGGAAAGAAAGTATTACTTTAGGGTATTATGGTTCCTGATAGTGAGATAGTGAAACTGAAATGAATTCTTCACCACGCTGACGACAAAGCCTTGTTCATTGACGGCTCTGATCAATCACGTGAGAGGTTCATCGAATCTCATAACCACTCAAAACCACTCAATATATATATATATACCTTTCCCGTGAGAATCGGATGAACCGTCAGGTAGAGAAACCTGCCTTCGAAGTTGGTTGTCTGGAAAAAACATCTCGCAAAATGAGTGAGAACGCTATACTGGGCGATGACGTCAGCGCTTGAACCCAATTTTGTGAACATGCATCGCACTTCGAACGGCGTTCTTTCCGGATTTGCATCCAGAGATCGAGTAGTTATCCAATCCGGATCCAATAACATATACCCCGTGTTCATAGCATATCGCGTTATCGAGTTATGGTCACTCAAAAAAGCTATATTTTTCAGTTACTATCGCCCATAGATTCTTACGGCAAAGGTACAGATGAGTAGCTGAGACATTACTCTATAATACATCGAGAACTAGACATGTGCAGGCGGGTAAACCGCCCGAGTGGATACCCCCGCTTCAATTATGAAAATTGACCTCCGATTATTTGAAAATTGCCTATTTCATGTCGTTTCCACCTCTGGTGGCCTTTAAATGACCCCAATATTGTTTAGAATCATCTATAGTCCACATCCACCGAGTTTTGTCCCAATCTGACGAAGCTAGGAAAATCGCATAAATTACGCACATTTGACCTCCGATGACCTCGAAATGACAGCCGCGTTTTTCGGGATCAACTGTAGTCCACATCTACCAAGTTTTGTTCGAATCCGACAAAGTTAGGAAAATCGCATTAATTATGCAAATTTGACCTCTGATGACCTTGAAATTGTTGTCATGTTTTTCGAGACCAGATGTAGTACACACCCACCAAGTTTCGTGTAAATCGGACCAACTTGGTATAAAGTGTTAGAGAGTTATTGCGCTAACTCCTAAAGTTGTGAGCAGCGGCGGCGGCGGGACAGCGACGGCGGCTCCACACCCAATGCCATAATATCCCCAGACGTTTGAAAGCGTCGCGGGGATATGATTAAAGAGTTCCATTTCATGAGGCCTCCAAGCTATTTGTCCAGAGTTTTCATTCTACCCGCCTAGCTGAATCATTTGTAAATCTATGCTCAGACAGTTACATTTGCTTAACTTCTGAACAGACACAGACTCATCTAACTGCTGATAACAGGGCAACATCCTTCGCGCAACCTTAAATACCCCTCCATTGGTCTGCGGCTAAAAACCCTCGCGATGATAAATTAGTTCCTACACAGATTCGTATCTGGATATTTTATTGATCTACGTTTATATGCGTTTCTCATGTTTATTTGGCGGCACTGTCTACTCATTTGACTTGCGAACGTGGTAGCTATTAATCTCACACAATACTTTAAATGCGCTTCCTCTGGCAATTGATGGACATTGGAGAATACTATTTGTTTCTATATATGACTCGAGGGAGAAGCTTTGAAAGGCTCTTATGGATATATTTTGACTGTTGTGGATATTTTATTGCAACTATTCGTGGCGACCTGATAGCTCCATCAGAGAAGAGGAATTAACTGCTTCTTCTATGTCTGATTGCGTATATCGCTAATACCAAATGAGTATGTGTTTGGATAGTTTACCTGTAGGTTGAATACGTCACTACTCACTATGCACTATGTGGGTTCCATTTATAATGAGGAATATACCAATTGTAGAGAAGTGATTCGATGCTTCACTCCAATAAGTTGTTTATGATACAAAAGGCGGAAACATGAATGAACAGTAACATAAATATGTGCACATGTCTTGAAATGAAATGTTAGTTCAAAGGGCAGTATTTATTATTTAATGTATGAATTACATATACATAATTTAGGGAGTTGTGTAAATGCTTATACACATTACGTGTGCCCACCCTGCAGGGAGATGTAAATATGTGAACAGTTCCAAACTTCATTCCTCTCCGATAAAATGTATGTCGATTTCTCCCTGAGACTGAACCTGAATTATTCGCACTATCGATCACGAACGTGTACTTTTGTGGAGACTATACAAAATAGCCTAATACATATCCCCAGATAATATCCGAGTCTCCAGGTCCATATCAACTATCACATGTGTCGACGTGACAGACATCGCGGTGACACGCTTCGTACCAAAAGATATGTTTGCACTGAATGCAAGCGTAACACTCAAAAGATTCCCAGGCGAAGCGTCCTATAGTTATTAGGTACCGTACTTCATGTGATGAGGGTCACCCTTGAGTCCACTCGAAACACGATATGGATGTCTGGAATACAGGTTGCTGTTCGACCTGTATCTCTCAGTTGCACTTATTCTCATGTGATTTACAAGTAACACTTCAGAGTGAGATGTGCTTTCTGAGTGGAGAGGCTCATGCATAATTCATGCATAACCTACCCGAATGATTATGAATGAAACGTATTATAAAATTCATTATAGCATCATCCGATTGACATAATTGCACTTCAATGTATGGATACCTGTCTCCGTGAGAAACAGGCAAGCATAAATTCGGCATTCAAAGACAATTCTTACGTTTTTCTATGATTCCATTTCATTATGATATTAAGAAAATTGTCTTACAGTCGATAAGTTAGATGTTTTTATTTTATCCCCGTTCGGTATAATAAATTAGCGTCCCTCCATTGTCAATTTTGTTTGTACCCGGGATAGTTAAGTAGAGAGAACCGTGTAGAGATAATTACATGCAGATCTTAACATTTTATTATTACCCTCCATTGCCGAATTTCCTGATTTGGAAAATATGTGACAATTGGAAAAGCCAGTTGAATAAAACAGATATTTAGAATATGTGTCATAACAACTGTATTGCCAAAGGCAATATAACTAAGCTGCTTATTTCGCGGCACGCAACACTGGCAACTGGGCGTAGATAACTGTGATATATTATACTCTTCTATCCATGTTTATAACTTTCAATTTATGGCGATGCTCTAAAATGGTCGTCATCTACATCACTAGATCATTGTTTTCTTTTCCTTCAATTGGTATGATTTGGTATTGCTATTTGGCAATACCGCGATCGCTCTGAATTTCGCGCCACGCAACGCTGGCCACTGGAAGTAATGAACAGTGATATATTTGTATATTAGACTTGTTTATCCATGTTTATAACCTTCAATTTATGGCGATGCTCTATTTGTAGTTCCTTACACAGTGCTTTGTTTGTAACATAAGAGGTTAGGGGAAGAAATCCCTCCATGCAAACCTAATGTTGGGCTATAAATATTATCAGAAGGAATTTGAGGGAGTGTATGATTTTGTCGCTGCCCTGCTTTTGTGGAGAAGTGATAACTATTGGAGCATATTAGAAGGTGGACAAGGACGAATTGAACACATGCACTCAGGGTGACTGCAACAATGATATTAGTGTCAAATGTACTGCTGTTGCCCCAATGAGCCTTTGTACCGTGAACCATCATTAGGGAGTTTGGGGAGATATGCATCAGAGACATATCTGGAAATGATCAAACCTATACAATTATGGAATAACTTGATTAGATTCCACAGAATGTCTCATGACTTGAACGATTACGAACGTCGGCGAATTACAAGGCATTGCATCACAAAAAACTGTCTTAATTAGGGTCACCCCTGGCGTCAATTTGACTGAGACCGGTGATGACGTCATTTGTCTGTCTGAACGGTAACCGAGCGCAATGTTTCAAATGAGATGTAGACGAGAAAGATCGCTCGGGTAATGTCCAATGCGCGATGCACTTGTGCAGTGAATAATGAATCATAGAGAAAATGAGTCCTAACCCCAAGGGAAATCTACCCAGTAGATTCATGCATGGATCTCTGGCAGCCGACGATAAACAAGGGAGTACATTCATTCTGTGAAAGAAGAATATTGCAGAGAGTGGCCACACTGCAGTGATAGAGAGGCCCTTATTGAATCCTCTGTATTGACATCCGATGCTGAATCTTATCCGAACGGTTATCGTGTTGGGAAAGTATAGCCACACGATAGCTGCTATCTCGTGAGATGGATGAGGGAATAGCCTATACAGTCGGAAGTCTGAAGACCTAATCAAACATAAAATATCCTCTTCAAATAGCGTAGATTTCCAACCTTCCAAATTGTCTGTAGTATTGCCCGAAAACTTATCCTATTTCCGCTTCTCTGCCCATCGCAAAAACAACATTACAGTGGCAGCATAAATTTATTTTGTTTATTTCTCTTTCATATATCGAGCTCTGGTGACATCAGGTGACCTTTGACCGGGATGTCTTGCAAACTTCAAATGTGTGTGTACGATCGAAGCCGGCATTCCATTATGACGGATGCGGATGCGGCAAGAAGCCAAAGACGCCTGATTTGCGTAGAGCATGGATAAGTAAAATGCTCGAAAAGGCGGCATTATGTAGGATTGTAGAGATTGAGGTCCGATAGTTATAATGTAAAACAATGGAGATAATTTACTCAGTATGTTACTGTACTATATAAATAGGCTTAGTCCCTTCTCTGTTGGAATCAACATTTCTATTGGACGTTGGAATCGCCTACCTATCAAACGTTCATGTGATCTATCTTTTTGTAAAGCTGGTATTGGATCACACAATCAGCAATTATTCCATAGTTTAACTACTTAGGCGACATTTAATATTCGGTTTCCCTCGATTGGTACTCAACTAATGAATAATTCATTCGTGGCGCCAATGAGCTAATTGATTTATTGAGAATGGATATTAATTTGACTGTCGAGTCTTTGTATAATGATAGCGTTAACTCATGGAATCTTCCATTTCCGTCTTATTGGAACAAATAGGTTGAAGATAAAGGTCAATGCAGAATGTATCATGTTAGGAGACAATTCTTTTCGTGTTGTTCGAAGCCTATGAATTTCCCGAAACCCCGGATGACATGTGTGTAGAAAACCGTTCGAACATATCGTATATGAGAGCTCCATCCGATTCGAAAGTATGTTCCTTTTGGTATCATCATTATAATGCAGCATATAGACCTACAATACCACACATTTATCAAAATCGACGATAGGATCATTGCGACCTCGTCAAATTTAGTTGCTTCCGGAAGCACTCTCAGCGGATTTTGTTTAATCCACATGAGGATGTTGAAATTAAAAGAGTTAGATAAAAAGAATTATGCATCATGCTCATTGCGCAACTCGATATGTACATATAACCATACTTGTTTCTAATGTACGAGATCGAGATTATCCTGGCTTACCGGTACGCGAAATCTTGAAAACATTCCGGAAAACATCAGCTGAGTGGCAGGTGAGTCTTTAGTATGGAATCCACAAGTAGATACTGGTAATCAGCGAGGCATAAGAAGAGTATCTAAGTATATATATTGGCGGTGTTATGAAGCGGATAGTTCTTCCCATTGTGATTCTTCTCAACAAGTTTCACCAACAACTTGTGTTGTATGCCTTGTCATTATTTGCATGCCATGTTCTCTCTATCGCTCATATAGTCATAAACAGTTGACCAGTTGGTCTGTCACCCTTTATCACCCTTGTCTTCTTGCGACAATTCTTATACGGAGTACACTTTTTTTTATTACCAAAACGCCCACTAACTCGGTAGGCCTAGGCTCCTAATTTTGTTTAGGATAGCAAATTAGGCTATGGATTTAGTGCTGCTAGGTATAGGACAAGTATATATACACCTCATTGTTCCATGACGATGCTGCACACATTGACTGCGCCTTTGGGTAAATTAGACAGTTACACATTTGTGTAAACTAAATCGGTAAATCTAAATTTATATCTAAATCTATGGCGATTGGATATACGAAATCAGTACAAGAATTAGGCTTGCATACCGTGAATGTATATGTACGACTAGCGGTGCGGATAATCATGTATTTCAGTACACCTTGTTTGGCATACATCAGCATAAAACTATTTCCACTGGTTGTTTTATTTTAGCAACCTTTGCAATAGAGCCAATACTTCTGATTGTCACTTTCTTATCGTTCACGCGCAGAGTCGCCGTGGAATAATTTATGAGTAGTGATCATGAATGCTGTAAAATATCTACACTGTTGTAATGTAAATATGTCACAACCACTCGATGCACTGTTACTGAAATCAATACAGTAAAAAGGTTCAATGCTGATATGAAACCAATAAACAAGTATGTACTGGCAATGTATCAGTGTCATGAAAAGCTTGCTCATATGATGCAAATATGTCACATCCGATGCACTATTACTGAAATCTATACAGGAAAGAGGTTCAATGCTGATATGAAACCAATAAAAAAATACTGAGGCATTTACATTCATAATTTGAAAGCGGCAGTTTGCGGCTTTGCCAGGTCGTTGAATCTCACAAAATTTTGTTGGATTGTTCGGGCTCGATTGAGCAAACTAAGTAGGTAATGCACACAGAGAATGAGACTGTA
Organism: Eupentacta quinquesemita; assembly: GCA_032360705.1. NCBI lineage: Eukaryota > Metazoa > Echinodermata > Holothuroidea > Dendrochirotida > Sclerodactylidae > Eupentacta > Eupentacta quinquesemita. The sequence goes on from JAUOBX010445097.1 coordinate 8,599, forward strand.
GGCAAATGCCTGCAGATTCGTCCGATAATTAACATTAATTATTCGTTTGGTCGTTGTACAAGCAAACAAGTGAAGCAACCCATTCCTAAATATGTTATTTATTATTCAACATTACTTTTCCAGTATTCCACTCAATACTATGGGGCTCATTTAGCAAAAATCTGAAACGAAAGGATATTAAAACAATTTTCCAAAAGCAACGGAGGTCTGAATTTCAAAAACGGGAATCTACTGGTGGCAAGTGGCTAGTTTTAATTAAAAGTGTAACATAATATCAGATCTAGGCCTATTTCGTCGATAATAATATGGTCTGATGGTGATATCGATCCTCTTACCAACAAAATAATATAATCTCAAACTATATCAAAAGTAATAACTAGACATGTGCATGACAGTAAACCGCCCACGTGGATATCCCGGGATAATGTGGAATGTTGACTTTCAATGATCAGAAAGGAAAATTACACGAACCATGTCTGGTTGACTACAGATGACCTCGAAATTACCCTCATGTTGTTCAGCACCAACTGAAGTCCGTACCCACCAAGTTTCATTCACATCCGACGAAAATAGGAAAATCGCCTAATTTACGCGAATTTGACCTCCGATGACCTCAAAATTACTGTCATGTTTTCGTGATCACCTATAGCAAACAACCTGCAAAATAGAGGGCAGCAGACATGTAGCAACGCCTATTCTCTACCCTTTCAGGATTTAACGGGGGTGGACATGTTTACCGAATTTCAAATGAGTCGGACAAAACTTCATAGAGTTAACGCGCTAACAACTTAAATTTCTGGCCGAACACAACCTGCAAAATAGAAGGCAGCAGTCATGTAGCAATGCCCACTTTCGAACCCATCCAAGACTTTACTAGGGCGGACACGTGTAAACAGTTTCTTTTGACTCTGACGCCTAGAGTTCCGAGCTGCGATGGCGGCACTGGCGGCAGCATCAGAGACGGCGGCGGCAGAGACGGCGGGCGCCAAACCCCAGAACTATAATATCCCCAGACGCTGAAACGCGTCCCGGGGACATGAGAACAAAATATTAGTAACGGAATCTTTCGAGATGATCTGATTATGTGACTGAGACCGCCGTTGCCTCAAAGAGGTGAACCTTCCCCGAGATTTATCTATTCTCAATGATTTGTCGGGCAGTCTCCAGCAAATACCGAAAGCCTCGATTCTTAGGTGACATTTGATATTTGACTTTTCTTATACACACTCAACAGACAATAACGTCGGGAGTCAAATAATTCATCCGGGACCCCATTTTGATTCGTCTGGCTTTCATTATGATTATTCTACTATATTTTTCAGCGATGTCGTCGTCGTGTGCGCCAAGAACGTAAACCTGATTTTTCGATAATAACTTCATTCATAAGGTAGATTTGTGTCAACAAAGAACGGATAAAAAGAGACGACCTCCAGAACCAGCGGCGAGGGGCGAGGAAGAACTTTAGGCGATAACTGAAGGAAAATCACTTTTGTCTCTTCCATGGCAACGCTGAGAAATAGGGTAGTTGGGCACTGCGATTAGTATATCAGTGTCCTGGCATCATGTTCATTATGGGTGAATTTTAGGGGACTAAATGGGGACTGTTGTCTGGTCTTTCTAGGAACTAAAGAATATAGTATTATTCACTCCAATTACCATTAGTCAAAAGTGAATAAGACACGAAAAAACGAAAGGAGTGACCATTCGATATTTTCTAGTGCAATCGACGAATGTTCGATTATTCTGTTCAAGTTATGAGCGTCATGTTGACATAAGTTGATGGATGACATTCAGACCAGCTCATGGGAGGAAGAC
>JAUOBX010445208.1:0-10412 GCA_032360705.1 Eupentacta quinquesemita
CCCCGCCCCCCCCCCCCCGCGTGCGATCTGACGAGACAGCACCATCTGACCATATCAGGATTGCAACCTTATTTGATCACATGTCTGAGAGTTGGTATAAATACCGTTACTGGCTGCACTCTGTGCTGCATGACCCCGACTGTTTGTGGAGCGTGGTAGCCCGGTCGGCTATGCATTGAGCTATAGTAATACAGAGATTACGGGTCCGAGCCCCCATTGCTCACCAAAGGACGCCGTTGCCTAGTGGTTAAGGCTCCGGACTTGTGATACAAAGATTCGAGGTTCGAGTCTTGCCACAGTTTGTCTGTGAACAGGGCACTTTATCTACCTCGTCTCTCTCCACCCAGTTGCTAATTGGGAACCTGTGAGGTGTGGCTTATCATTCGCGCTGATCTCTATCTGCTGCACACCAACGTTTGTGTGTGTGTGGGGGGGAGCTATACCAACGACCTGGGGTCATGTGAAGCGCTTTGAGGCCCTGGCATAAGGCGCTGCATGAATCACAACATTATTATTATTATTTGTTGAGATCATCTGACCATCGATGGACTGACAACTCACAAGATTCGCATTAATCAAATAACAAGTAAGTTTACATGATATAGGGTGGGTACACAGGTATAGGGTCTGCTCAGTCTGTAAAGCGTCGAATCCAGGTCGGCTGGCTAAGTTTCCGGTGAGTCCTTGAGCGAGGTGCTTCATCTCCATCGCTGGTCACACCCAGGTGATATTGGGGATTCGTGATGAACACGAGAACGACCGGCGCGTACAAATATACATTGAGTGCTCAATACAAGAGATGGTAGAGCCTACTTACATATAAACATATATCCTTGTGGACTGAAATGTTACTCGGAGATTAACGTCGCTAGTCGATCTCCGGACAGCCACACAGCCATATATATATATATATATATATATATATATATATATGCAGAATAAAAGAAAAAAATATTCTAGTATAAATTACTCAGACCGTCATTTTTTCTTTAATGATACAAAATTGATTGTGAGTTGCACGTCTATGCCTATTTTGTAGCGGTCGACATAGTACCTGCATGATGCATCAATCGGGAAAAATAGGCAAGGTCAGTTGGGGTGCAAGGACTCTTCTGTCATGGGTCAGGTTGTTTCATTCAATACAATGTTCCATCCCGCGAGATCCCCCCTCACTATACTGAAGAGTTTCCATCTGCCGTGACTGTGCGTTAGTATTAGATCACAAATATGACAGGGGATCACCACACGTCATGGTGTTCTTGTTTAGGTTTGGGGTCATATTGACTTGCTGCGTACATTCGTGTGACTCTCATTAAATTTCAATTCGATTATGTACGCAAAAGGACACCCACTGGTGCGGAAAAGTGTATCGAGTCTACGTAAATATTCCTAGCCTAGATAACACCGGCAAGGGTGTAATCCCGTCTTCCGATGGAACTTGCTCGAAAAACTGATAAAATTGCGGGACTGATAACAGCTGGCAGGATCCGTAATTTCCCAGTTGCGAAAAGAAGTTTAAACAATGTGTGCGTGTGGGGGAAGGGGGGGGGGGAGTGTTTCGTTTCTGAACACTGTTTTAGAGTGTATTAAACCTATGAAGTTCCGCCAAAACCCTTATTGAGCTCAGTAGTGTGGTGTATACTTGGTTCACCGACTGAGATATACGATCATATATACCGCGGATAGCAACGCAGGCAGTACAACGCTTGTGATCGCAATAATACGGGTGGTTTTGTGGCTTGTCAGTATTGGACTTGTATGGGGTACAGTCTAGTGATTCCATTGAATTTTATTTCGATGATGTCCTGAAAAAGACACCCATTGTTGCTGAAAATTGTAACGAGTCTGGGTAAATATGCCAGGCATAGATATTAGATAACACCGGAAAGGGTTTGCTAGAGCGAATCCGACTGAACCTGCTCTAGAAACTGTAACCACAGACGGGCTGGCAATATTCGCATCAATAATGGCCCAGTAATGTGAAGGTAATGTATAAATAGGGTGTGTGTGTATGTGTGTGTGTGTGTGCGTGTGTGTGTCAGTGCGTGCGTGTGCTCAGTGATTACTACTCTGACCGTACTGATTTTGTCCCATTTACGCGAAACTCGGTTAGTGTGAACAAAAGTTGGCCCCGGAAACATGGCGGTCATTTCAAGGTCACCAGTAGTCGAATTTGCGTAATTCAGACGCGATTTTTCGAACTTTGTCGGATTTTAACGAAACTTTGAGGCTGTGAACCACATTTGATCCTAGACGATGACAACTTGGTACGCATGTCCGCCCTGGTCAAATCTCAAATGGGTTTGGAAGTGGGCGTTGCTGGTTAACCGTTTCCCTCTATTCTGTAGATTATGCGATATAACCAAGTGTGTACGATTAACGCACAACTTTGGCGTGCGCCACAGTTGGTCCTGACCATAATAAGTTCAGGAAGCCATTGAGGTTCATCTCGCCTTCTCTTTCCGTTCTCAGATCTAGTGCTCAGATGTTATCGAGGCAGGGTGTCCAGTAGCCAATCCGAACCTGCTCCCGGGACTGCCATTCTACGTCCCCATCCGACGGACGATCAGTTAACCCTAGAATCTGACCACTTTCTCAGATTCTGGAGGAGCGAAAGCTTTTCGATTTTGCTTCTTGATTCTGTATTTTCGAAGTTAAACCACGATAACTGCGTACAGCCGACCGACGAGACTTGAGGCCTGTGTACACTGTCAACATGTTGCGCAACTTGTGGCGCAACATGTTGACGAACCCTCTGGTGTCCGAGGATATTGACAGTGTATACAGAGCGAAAGCATGAGCCAACATGTTGCACAACTTGTGGCGCAGCATGTTGCCAATAATTCGAAATCATTTTTTCTTGGAAACATGTGTCCTGATGTGTCCGTACGCTTTACCAATCGGGAGACATGTTCAAATCAGCTGTTTGATCGTTGTCATGTGACTTCGACAAGATGGCATCCCCCATGGGGTGGAAAAATGTTTGGATGGACTGATTCGAGTTAGAACAGTAGGGGTCTAGGGGAGTCCCGAGTGTACTATTGTAATAATTGATCGAGTTTATAATTCGATTAATCCATTTTATTTGATTCCCGGGAATTTTGCATTTGATGAGGCGATTCCCGGGTGACAGTATAAGGGCGGGGGAGGGGCGGGGTGGAGGAGGGGGATTCAGATAGCAGGTAGCATGGGTACCGACAGCAGATTCGGGCCATCCCGGCGCCTACTCGTGTTTATTTCCGCCATCTTCCTCTACAATTCATGCATTCAAACTTGTCAAACTGCATCCCCGCACCTTTCAGGCAACATTTTGCCATGCGTGGCGCCACTTGTGTCCGCGACATGTGTCTATAGTGTACACAGTGTCCATAATTGTGTGTCCCGTTGTGTCGGCCAGAAGTTGCGCGAAATGTTGCCCAACTTGTTGACAGTGTACAAAGGTCTTTGTTGCAACTAACCGAAAATAACCCCCCATTAATACCCAGTCCACTGCGTCACAAAGTACGCACCCGGGATGAACCCGACCCATTGTATTACCGAGCGTCCTTGGTACCGCTCGACCAGTTGTCCCATTTCAGATTGTCCAAGGAGACTCGAGATTAGTAGCCTATTCCCCATAATACTGTCATATCTCTCATATATAGCGGGGATAGTGTCATCGAAGCACGTTTAGTTCAATATACTGTAAAAAATGTGCTTAGAGTTTAAACACTTCTCTAATCAGAATTCAGAGTTCTAAACACGTTCAGCTGATAAACACTATGTGTCCAATGGCAAAATACTGGTGTTTAGTTGCTAAACATCTCCCATCCTGATTCTGAACACATTGTTGCTGAACTCATTTTTCAACCAGATTTCTAAACCCATTTTTTACAGTGTAGTGGCGTGATGGTATAGGTCCTACAAAGCTGCAAAATAATGGTATGACGGCCAGAAAACAGATGGTTACCTCAATAGGGGTGATCCACATGGTAGCACATGTGAGAGTGGGGTGCTTTAATGGGATGGTCCGTGAATTAGTTAACGGTGAAGGTGGAACTTTTTCGGGTCACCAAATTCGAAAACCAAAGGGGAGTTAAAGGGGAGTAGGCCTACGGAACCACTCCACGCTTGGTTGGTCTGCTTGCCATCGGCACAAAGACGTCTGAGCGACTATGGAATAATAAGCCAGTTCACGGTTGCATTCCACGCGTGAGGATGATGATCTGTGTCGAAGGTCAAAGGGGTACGCGCGGAGACCGGGCGACTCGTACAGTGTACAAAGTAATGGAGATATCGTCCGTGTGGAGGTAGGGCAAACTTTCGAAACTCCCTGGAGAAAACTTATAGCTCCTTTCACCACAAAAACATCACTAATATTTCCCCCTCACTTGAGAACAATAACATAGTCGAAGATTGGGTGAAATAACGTAATTCCCAACGAGTTATGGCAGTTCGAAAATACCCCGTAACGATAGGTCAATGTGTGGAATTTCGTCGGTACCCCCACGTTTCATTAGGTTTCATTAGGTGAGCATGCGCATTGATAATCGTGAACTGCCTTATTATACACTGTGAAAAAGGTATGTACCCGCTATCGTTAACGGCCTATCAATAATATGCTGATGTTTTTATACTATTTGCGTAGACCAGGCCTTTGTCTTATTGCGAACATATTGCGCCACTCAGATCACGCTGATCTCACAGAATATTTGCAACACCTTCAAAAAGTTAAAGAGTTACGTTAGCACTTTCTTGAGTCCTGTAGATTAGTTTTGTTAACATTCCATGACATTGCCAGCATCCTTGATTTTGATAATCAAGTTTCCAAAATATGTTATGCCTCGAATTATGGTGTGTATCGTCCTTTTTCCAAATCATTCATGTATACGAGGAATTTATCAATTTCAATAAATGAACCGGATAATGTTCACCCATACTGGAGAAAATTATCCTTCATACGTATGTCTTTCCTATCAAGTTATCACCGGTATTCAAGAAATCCAACGGTAATGACTGATCCTAATAGGACTACTAGGCCGTAAAATGATATTTCGGACGAGGGAATATTTCTGGACAAACTGTTTCTGGAATAAATATATACGGATGAGAATTTAATTCCCATGTGTTCTGTTTTTTTGTATTCCAAAGATTGATTCGAACAAACGAACACAATCTTCTGACCTGCTCCTCCTTTAACGGAGTGAAGTCGATGACGATGAAAACTGTGCAGCATTATCATTGACCATGGTTCATATGGGTGTTCAAGAATGTAGGCTCAAAGATCATCTAGGGGTTAACTTTGGCCATTTTGTCCGGACAGTCTAGCTACTCGAGACACTACTATTTGTGATCCTGTCTCCAACCCCTAAATCTGGTCTAAATCTGAATAGCTGGTTACCTTCCCCGATGAATACTAAATGAATGTAAGAATGCATGCATACCAGAAGAAAAATACAACACCACATGTCACCCCAAACTGAGTGATTTTTCAACGATTTCCTGATATAAACACTTCTAGCTGGGAACATTGCAAACATGTGGTTCAAGTGAATGACTGTCGGAAACAGCCAAAAGTTTGGGCATTTTCCGTTTGTCCGAAGCTAAAAAATTCAATCAGTTTGTATGAGAAATAGAGTGTGCGCGCGAATCGCATTGTATGATATGTCAATAGATGCCCGAATGCTGTCGAGGCTGATGCGTCAGGATGTACTAATGTCTACTTCACGCGTGGCACGCAAAGAAATCTAGCCCATCCCCCTGCATAAAACTGTCAAATCAGAATAGCCTATGCTAATATTCAGCGAGTGTGACAATCAGGTCTCGGGACTACCTGGCTGCACCAATATTTGACCAAAGAGCGGAGAGGTGTCTGAATTTGTGAGAGAATCTTGTGTACTTAACCGGCCATTTCATAAAAAGTAAGTCACTCAGCAACACATTCGGTCAATGTTGTTGGACTCAAACAGGGGCATAATAATTGTTTTTCTAATCTCCACTGGAGGTGGGGGTCATGGAGGACCAACCGATTCCATGGGGTTGGCTACGCCACTAAAGATAACACGTAGATTGCCGTACGAATTTACTTACTCCATATCTTACATTACATTGGAACAATAACCAAGTCTAGCAGTTTCAGTTTGGGTAAACAGGATACTATAATCAGTTCTCTGAAGATCAACCATGACATTCCAAAAAAATGAACAGTTAATGCTTTTGGGCATTGAATAATACTTTGCACTATTGTCAGACGTACCAGTATCAGCAAAACATGTCAATCCGGGTTCTGTTTCATTGTCCGCATAGCGCTTCGTCACAGGTGTAAAGGTGTTCCACGAACAGAAACTGCCTCGAGAACTGTTCGTTCGATGGTTCAATAGGTTCCCACAGATTCCAGCCGTTCTAAAAATAGTTTATATTACCTGACATATCTCGATATATCCATTTCCGATCTGGTCACCCTCATCAAGACACACGAACAGACATAGCGTCAGCAGCTTTTCCTGGCCCACAATGGGGGCACAGACTTTTCATGAGGGGGTCACGTCTATCATAATTATAAGCGGAGCGCCACGATCACTCGGCGCGAAGCGTACAATAATTGTTTCGATTTCACCCCTATCGCCTGAATAGCCCTTCCCAATAGTCATCTTCTATATGTATTTGGAGGTGATACATGAATCCCATGACTGCAATTTTGTGATTAGCCAAAAATTTCATAATTATTCAACAACAATCCTCGAAATGAACTTGATTCTGCCTGCCATGTCTCCCTCTCATACATTTCCATTACTCGATTTATTATTAGCATTCTCAACTTCGTACGAAAGAAAGAATGCATCAGCTACTCAGTTACCCTGTGAACACAGATCCGCTAGTGTGTCGAATAGAATGTAGGTGATTCTTTGCCTGTGGCAAATACTTTAGGCAATGTATCCATATTTGTCGGTTCGGTGCACAATTGTAGAGCACTCTAGCGAACATGTTCGCCCGAGTTTCCCACCTATCATGTGCGTACATGGATGCTCTAACAGATCCATACTATAGGGCTGGAGGAATATATGCCATCTAGAAACAATTGAATGCTAACACCACCCCCAAACTGGCAAAGTGCTTTTTGGAAGATCTCCTAATTACAAACAGCGTATTGCCGACATGTGAATGTATACATATCTGAAGCATAGCGATATGGCAGTGGAGAAATTGTTCACTGAAAAAATGAAAATGAAAGGTCTGATGAGGCTGACGTTTGAACTCAGATAACCAGGGCAGCAACTACAGTCCTACGCTGGAACTATCCGGCCACAGTGGTGATTTATGTACGAGCAAAAGAATAATGGATATGTTAGGCCTACTGCTGTTCATATAATGTGACACCCAGATGCGTGATAGAAAATGTTGACATTCCATATATTTGCTGCGCGTAGTTATACATAATGTTCTCATCAGCCCATCAAAAAAACTTATTCGTAATATTATTGATCCACTGTGACGAACATTTTTTTCATCCAGCACGCTTGATTTCCACCTCTTATTGAAAATTATGTAGTCAATTTCTGTAGCCATCGCCCAATGATTTCCATGTGTACAGATGTCTCCAATGGTATTCAAAGTAGGTGTTCATGACAGCCAGGCTGTTGGCACAGCAGAATCTCCCAGGTCGAACTTGCCAATGCTACAGTTGTTGTCTTCACCATCTCCAATCTTGTCCCCTCCAATCATGTCACCCATGATGACACCCACATCTCCCCTCTTGACCTTATCCATGGCTGTTTGTAGCTGCTCGTAGAACTCCTAGATGGTTGTATCATCATGGCTATACGTTGGGGAGTAAATTCGAAATAAGGTAACTGGTCTGGGCTTGCCAAGAAGTCTGGCAGTGATGAGTCGGTCAGAAACAGGGTTGTAGCTGACGAAAGCTTTACTGGCTGATGATTGCCACACCATTTCCCCTCTTCCCACTCATTTTACCAGAGAATGATATTTTGGTGTCTCAGTCTGGCTGGAAAGATCCCTCTCCTTTCCACCCGGTTTCACAAGTCGAGAAGTCTTTTATGATCTACATGTTAGTTGATAACATGTAGTTAAAGAATCCCCATTATTGCTCACAACAAAACAGTAGTAGCACGGATCGAAGCATGAACCAGAAACCAAAAGGCCTAATGATTACTTGACTCTGGGTCTACACTAAAAACTATGAGCCCCTCGTATAACCCCACATTTCAGATCGGACTGAACATTCTACACTGATCATGTTTTAACGAATTTCAAACTTTGAACTTTACTGACCTCAGATGACCTTTGACGTGGAACATGCTTACTGAGCCTATATGAATTCCATCCATCCATATAGGGTCACCTTATACATCGTTTTCACAAGCCAGTTGGGCGAGACGAATAATTTGTCCTTGGATGTTGAAACATTCCAGTGGCGTATCAGTTGGTCTCGGAAACATGGCGGTCATTTCAAGGTCACTGGAGGTGGAACCTCATGCGATGTTCATGACTATATTATTATTATTATTATTATCTACCGATATTTATATAGCGCTATTTCCATTTCAACAAAAATGCTCAAGAGCGCTTTACAAACCCATAATATATACAACAAACAATAGATACCTATGGTATATGTCGGATTCGAACGAACCTTGCTGAATGTGAACTGAAGTTGGTCCTGACAGACAGGTAGATAGATACATTTTCTTTCATAATACCGTGATTTGATGTTGTCCTATAAATAGGACGAGTTGTTGCCTCTTCATTATAATTCTTTCCAATGACGTATCAGGATATAGTTGCCTGATAGTGACGTATTTAGTAGTTTTTCTTATGGATGGCTGAACATGATTTGTATACAGTACTACGAAGTGAGTACGGTTGCCTTGAAATACCATTACGTATTGTTGAACCTAGAAGGTCCTCAATTCAACGCAATCAACCGACCGTGCAATATAATGCCTGGTATGAAAATCAGGTAGAATATATCTACACTTGTTTGTGCTTGGGAGCATCAGTCAAGTTTGATCATATTTCTCGGATGGTGACTTGTACAGTAGCCGATCTATCACATCTTTATCCGGTAATCACCTCGTTTACAATTCGCCGATACGATGGGAGATAGCATTACATACGGCAACGTCACCATATACCCTGGCGACCCACTGCCACCTCATCTAGACAAAATGCTGACAGTTATCATTGAAGTGCCGGCGTTTCTGGTCGGCTCAGTGGGTAATGTTCTTGTTCTTCTGGCGGTGTTACTCTCCAAGAAGCTGCACACGCCCACAACGGTCTTCATCGTGAATCTCGCAATAGCCGACCTCATGGCCATCCTTGCTATACCTCTGTTTATCATTGGGGACCTGGCGACGATTTACAACCCTTCTCTACAGTCGATGTGCCTCGTAGCACTCCTCATCGCACACACCTGCATAGCTGCTAGCATATATACCATCGCCGCAATATCCATTAACCGCTTCCTTCTCATCTGTGGCTCTAGTCGAATCTATCAGACGGTCTACCAGCGGAAATTCTTCGTGGTGTGGTTTATCGTCATATGGACGTTGTCCGTTTCTTTCACTGTTGTCCCCCCGATCGCTTTTGACATCGGGAAGCTCGGATTCGATGCATTTCACCACTGTATCTCACTTACAGATTACCACTCCTCGGGAACTTACGAAACGATATTATCACTAGCTATTATCCCAGGTCCAATTATCATCATTGTTGTCGCATACCTGGGTATCTTCATCAAGCTCGGCTGCCACGACCGACGCTGGAGAAAGCGAGACAATAGCGATGTACCGCCCAGCAGCTCATCAGCCGAGGGTACTCCAGTCGGGTAAGAATTCACGTTGTCTTCGATTGTTCGGTTCTTCTATTTCCCTTAGTCTTCACGCATATATTATATCCAAGAGGTTTATCCTGCGTCTAGCAGTACGGCACTCTTCTCCAGTTGCGCGATATGCTACGGGGCTCTGTCAAACTCACTCACTCACCCACCCATAAAGTACATGACTGGAAGGCACCTAGGCGCATCCACCCTCCGCTTCCAGTCACCCGGTCTCCTACGAGCCAGGCCTGAGCTTGACCCATTACCTTAACTCCCCGGAGTCCCCGAAGCATAACCAACAGCTGCGAGGGCGCCCTGGCCGGCGACTCCAACACATCGTGCCCCGTGATGACAGAACACGGTAGACGAGGTCGCTCGCCAGAGGCATGTCATAATTAAGCGCATAGAAGCGCGGTTGACGATCACGAATCAGGTAGCTGACCCTCACTCACTATCCCCGCCTCACCAAGTACAAGTACATTGGGCATCGCTATTGCATCCCGTCTTTGAAACTCACTTCATGTCAGTGTCAGGGAGGCGAATACGGTGCCTGCATTCAGGAGAACCCTTAAGACGTTCCTTTTTCCGATTTAGTTGT
>JAUOBX010445319.1:0-16631 GCA_032360705.1 Eupentacta quinquesemita
CTGGTGATCGCGACGAGGTACACCATCACCGCTGTGACGAGGAGCGGGAACATGGACAGCCTCGAGACTAGGGTCAATGGGTTCACAAGTGAGTCGGTTATCAATGGTTTTAAAGACATTATATTTACTGGAGCAGTTGGGATATATCCATAAATTTTGGAAAAGTCATAATACAAATGCTATGTGATTTCGGTATTGACCAAACTGGCCAAACCGATGAAATTAAAGACAGTCCCTCACTGGCTTTGGTGCATTTTGACTGAAGCTGGATATGATAGACGTTTGGTCACCATTATTGACAATTTGTAGGTCATGGTGAATGTTATAAGTAGCCCTCTTCTCCACAAAATGTTGCACTGTCATTGGTACACCAAACGAAATTCCTTACACACATAGTGAAACAGTATAACTGATTTAGTTTGCCAAATGCAAGCGGTTAGGTACAGTATGTGAACTATATGCCTTCACTGGGAATGAGCTTAAGTGCTGTATAGAAGCAGATTTTTGGTAATGGAATTCCGTGTTCAATGACTTCAGCCAATCTCCTGTGATTCAATAACTCATTGTTCTAGGAGGGAACACAACCGTGAAATACCACATCATGCAAGTCCACTACCTATTGAATATTCACCAGTTTGAGCTACTGAACCATTGGCTCTCTGGTTTATCTGTCAAATTCAGTCAAGGACTCTATGCAGTTGTGTCTAATAATCCAGATCACAGTTATCAAGGCACATGCTCACAGCGGCCGAACAATCAGGAAGAGACAGAATTTTTCACTTAGACTTTTTGTTACGGAGTACTTTCAGACTGTCATAACTCGTTAGAAATCATTTTGCGCTATGTTACTGTCCTCGAGTGTGGGGGAAATATAAACAGAAAATGATAATGATAATAATAATATATCGTTCTTATATAGCGATTTCTCAGGTCAATGACATGCTCAATGGTTTTACAGATATTACCCCTGATCATTAGTGCCTTATAGTGCGCATTTCTTTTTGTACTTTCCTGACCGCACAGACAGTGTGCATCATGTCACTTTGTGTCCCCTGGGGACATCCCAAAAGGGCTGCCACATACGGCGCACCCCACTGTTCAACACTGAGCACGTTTCCTCCCAAGGTTCCAAGAAACGCCTGGGTTGGACGAGGCACCGGAAAAGCCAGCCGGCGGAAATCGAATCAGTCACCTCCTGATCACCAACACTCTTAAAACACTTCAATGGAGTGAAGTTCACTCTTTTTTAAGAGTGCCCTCAGGGACCACGCCTAAAAGAGTAGTCCCTGAGGGCACTCCTACAAAGAGTGAATTTTACTCCATTGGAGTGATTTTTCACTCTTTCGGAGTGATTTTTCGCTCTTTCGGAGTGAATGTTCACTCCATACGTCACTCTTTAGAGGAGTGAATTGTCACTCTTTTTTTTAAGAGTGTAGGCTATAAACATCATCTGATCATGCTTGGTATTGTTACAGGTCTATACCAGCCTTTTTTGGGCCAGGATCACGTGATCCCTCCACACACTCTAGCTGTCTAGGCTAGTCAGCTAGTGGTATAGTATGCCTATAGCTATATTACCAAAGTGTGAAATTGACCTTATTAGATTTAACCCCTCGGTGTCTACACGGTGTAGAGCCTATTCATACACCTGCCCACAAAAGGATATTTGGAGGTGCATGCACCCTTTTCATGCCCCGTCCCTATACATATTACACAATTACCCAAATACATGCGTGGGTTATCCATTGTGGGCGCTTGGGGGAGTGGAAATTCTTGAGCTGTTCTTCGGTCAACAATCCGGCGAGGGAAATAATAGGGACCCGGATCGGAATAAAGGGCTGTTTGGGTGATTTTTTGACGCGTGTATGGCTGAATCAACATGACAAGCTCGGCATTGAATAACATCTACGGATGCGCTTGATTTCATTTGCCTAGGCTCCCAACACGCAACTACAGGTACAGGCATTCGTTGATATACTAATCCATTGTACTATCAGTGTGAGGACACCGCCAAGTATCAGGCAGTGTAACACCGTCTCGCATCACTAAACGCTATATAGACGAGCAGAACACTTGTATAACATTGCGTGACACATGCAGTGATTTAGCTGTGAGTTAGCTGTTAGGGCTTAAACGTAGGAGAAGGCCTATAATTTATCAATCCACCGCCGCAATATTGCGTGGTTTTCAGTGCAGTGATTAAAATAATGTATGAGTTGAACAGAGATTGAGCACTTAAACGAAATATATATTCTAAACTATCACACACATCTGTGTTATACATTCATTGTCGATGCTATGTAACTCACGTTATACCCATTATTATGAGCCAGGCCACGGTATTCAAAACGCATATCCACAGTGTCTAATGGTTAATAAACAAAATAAATTTGACACATAGACTCATTGGTACGAGGTTCCGTCAAAGTGCCATAATTCGTTTGGAATAATATATTTTCCCCATTATTGTTGACTATGTTATTGTCCTCAAGTATGGGGGAAATATTAGTGATGTTCCGTGATGAAAGAATCGTTACTTTTCTTCAAGGGAGTATCGAAGGATTGCCTTGCGCCCCGACCCGTATTGACTGTTAGCATATACCGTACACTATTTGAAATATCTGTAAATTAACAGACAAATTTCACAGTTTTTGTATGTGTTTTCAACCAACGTAAACTTTCTGTTATTTTACCAACAATTACTAATAACAGTGAAATATTCAATTGAATGACGGAAATGTTCAGTTAAAGTGAAAAACAATCAGTTGCAGTTTTTTTAACATAATGCTCTGTAATTATTATGTCAAATGTATATTAACATAATATCAATGTTATGAATGACAGTATCCATGTTTATCAGATTACAGTGGAATTCTGTAAAATGATTCACATTACATTTCTGTCAAAAAAATATCATAATAGTTCGGTTTTCTGACCATTACAGCCGACATGTAAAATTATAGTTTTCTTCTGGCAGCAGTATAACCAGACGAATTATGATAACTTTTTTTTCAACAGTGTACCCTCTGATACAATCGTGGACTTGCTTATTGTTTTGGACCATGGGACGAGTTTGGCTATCGAGTTTGTAATGGTTGATTTTTTACATCTCTATGAGTAAAATCAGCGATCGAACATTTCCCAACCATTTTCCAAACACAGGGCAAATTTTGCGTGTTCACGTTAGCGAGGGGATCGACTGTAAATCAGCAACCCAGTAACATGCCTGGAGATTGACCCTCAAGAGACCAGGTGGGATTAGCCAGTCCACTCGGCGCAAATCTCGGGCAACTACTTTATTTTCGAGCGTCGCGTGGGACGGGGAAGAGGTATCCTGCTCGTGTGGATCACCGTCCGTTAAAGGTGACATGCTAAACACGTCAGAAAAACATATGGATGTGATTCTAACACATTCATGTTCAGAAATTGAACGTGTTTCCACGGTGACTAACAAACATTTACAAAATTAGTTCAATTGCCAAACACTGAGTGTACATCCTATTCTTTTAAATTAGGTGGCATTATTTAAACCAAATTAATGATTTCCCCGTTTAGGCATGCTTTTTAATCAGCTCATGCTTTTAAAACATCTTCCCCTTGCTCTCTCTCAATAATACCGGCACATTATAATATAATGTGTGTGCACATTCGACTCGACTTTCATAATGGCAAGTTGGTGAGTGGCTGGAGTTCCGCGTAATATGTGATCAATCTCAATGAACTACCACCACAGTTGACTTTCTACTTCCACCGCCCTCAGAAAAAAAATCGCGGCTTGACGAATCAGGAGTTCCTGGCGTTAACCTGTCGGTGAACTAAGGATGCAGTTAGATGTGCGAACTGGTTTCTTTTCGTTCACGACAGCTTTGATGCCTTCCACTCGACTTATCCCCGCTCTTATTTTGTAATAACAGAGTTTTTAACCTATTTATTGAGACCTGCAGTGCTTTTCAGAACGAAGACAAAATATTTTTCAAACGAGAAAAACACCCCATTCTGTGTTTAAAAACAACAAGTTCTTTGTGGGTTTTCTGTCCAAACTATTTTGTAGCCATTACCTGATCACAGATTGACAGGTCATTGTGAACTTTCAATGCCTAAACTGATAACCCGTCGGGCATCGTTGTTCATCAAATACCGCAGGATGGGGGCGGTGTGATTATTTGAGACAAAATTACTGGTTCTTGACAGCTAAGTGGGAACTATGGAGAGGGTGCGCCAATTATCGGTTGTTATCAAAGTTATCTTCCCTTATTGTCGTCCTTCATACCCGCTATCTGTTGATCTACAAAGTTATTAGATTGTCAGTGAACTAGGCTATGCCCCCTGTGGCTGGGTCGATTGAAACCGAGTGCTATTCAAAAACGCTCTGAATGCATAAGGATGAACTAGCTTTGCCCTCTAGCGTTGACAAGCCATCGCCTCCAATCTTCCCAGCGCGGGGCTGAAGACAGCAGAAGGCTGACCGAATGTTCGAGCGCGCAGGTGTTCGCCTACACCCTTTGCCGTCGAAATGGTGTCGTTCTGCCGGAGGGTGAGCGGCCTTGTGTGCGCCCACGCATCCCACAAACGCCCTACAAACGACCGATATCTTATCGATTCATTATATGGAGCGCATTGAGTTATTACATTAATGAGTGAAGCGCAATATATTGATGAAGTCTATTAGACCCGAAATAAGATGGTAACATTTTTGTGCGTTGAATAAGATGAATGTCATCTAACATTTAGAAGGTTAGGTTAGGTTAAATTGTTCGACCATTAACACTACTCCCTTACTGATTGACACGCGATAACATTTATGTGCGGTAATATTCGACCAACTTCGGTTCATGTTACTCTACTCTAAAGAAAAAGTGTTCACGTATAGCGCATCTAACGACAGCGAAAAACCGTGCGTATTGAGTATCTCTGCCATTGTACACGCCAACCTCATCCCAACAGGGGGACCATTAGTACGGTAATGGCTTGCCGGGCGAGGTAAAAAAAACTAGGTGTGACAAACTCTTAATCTGGTCATAGGTGAAGGCAAACCAATTATAGTAGGCCCCTAATAGTCTGACATCTAACGACCTTCAGAGAAAGTCATATTCGACTATTCGAATAACAACATTTGATACACAGGCTATGGTTGACCCCTAATGACCTTCCAGCAAAGTTTAATTTTGATGAATGCATTTCAGGGGATGAATGCTGCACTTGCTGCTCCTATCACGTTTCTATTTTATCGAATGTACGGTTCAAATAGTATGAACGACGTGGCCAACGATCGGTGAAACACGATGACCGTTTGATCTGTTGACAAGTTCGATTATGCCTTGTAAGCTACCTCTGAATGTTTTTAACATTTAATTTTTTTTTCTTTCGAAACTCAATCTGAGACAAATTTGAGACTATATCGGGAAATAGTGCTGGATGCGGCCATACTTCATAAACGCAGTATTTTTGGTGTAGGCTACTGTAAATTATAGGGATAGTTGTAAGTCTGATGAGGATAATTATTTGGGATTCAAATAACATATATGGACCACTATAAACCACCTATCTTTCCAGCTAGCTAGACAGACTATCTAATTTTGTCGCATATAGGTACTAGTATTTCTGCCTGTCCGTATGTCCGTCTGTTGAGACAGTTAATGATAACGCGGTATATAAGAACCTGATAATATTGAGCCAGATGTCGACATACCGAAGCCAATTTCACGCTTGGAAAGGTAACGTTGGAATCTGCATTAATTTAGCTAAGTTCGGAGTCGCGACTGTTTATTCAACATTGAAGGTCCTTCCCAGTTTATTCCTTAATTTAACCCACCAGTGACAATTCAGAGACTTTCATGCTTATTGTCACCAATAACTGTTACACAGTTACCGTGGTTGAACTTCGAGAAAAAAAGCAGAAGCAGAAAGCTTCTGCTCCTCCAAGATCTGAGAAAGTGGTGAAACTGGGGTTCACCAGTCGTCCGTCAGTCGAATGGGGGACGTAAATGGCAGTCCCGGGAGCAGGTTAGGATTGGTACTGTACACCCCTGTCTCGATAACATCTGAGCACTATTCGAAAAGAGAGAGTGAGTTATCGCCAGTGCTCATCAACGATCAGCAGGGCCAGGATTCCTCGATAAGCCTTCAGTGGCTTCCGGAACCGGTAGACGCATCTTCTTTCAAAGGATATTAATGGTATTGATATCAGTATTGAAGGGGAACAATGTTATCTTCTACTGCCGTCTATAGCTGCATCCGTTACCCCTTTCATTTCGCCACCGCCCCCACTTGGTTCCTTCAGTTATCACGCCATCCAGATAATAAACCCCTTTCATGAAAAGAATTGCCAATCTAGTAAGCCTAGGAATATTGACTAGAATACCGACCTCTTTGAATTTGAAGGGTGCAGCTAATAATAGCTAAATTGCTGTTGCATATATCTGTATATAGAGTTCCGTGAAGGCATCAAAGCATGAGGCCCGCGGATAGTTAGGTGATATAAGGTGATTTCGGGTGGCCACTCCTGTTTGTCGTTGTGATAAAAACAAGAACACAACTCTGTGTAGTGATCCCTTGCCGAGTCAAGTTTGAAGAAGAATGTTGAAGGTCAATGGAAGAGCTGAACATGACTTTGCAGAATAGGATTCTCTTTGACTAGTATATTAAGAAAATCCAACCCAGAATGTATTTCAGTCAATAAGTCGGAGAAAATGAGGATAGATCTATTATTACGCAATGTTTTTCGATATCACAAGGGAAAAAAATACAGACTCTGTACAAAGTCAATGCCAAGTTGCCTCACACGAAAAATGTAAATCTGATATGAAAAACAATTCACATAATTCTTGGGGAGAAATATAGATACAAGTAATCATTGACTTCGAAGAGAAAAAATTACTTGTACTTTCCACTTGTAGAGGAATAAAAAATCAGTTCTTATTGTGTAATCTCCAAAAGAGACATTCAGTAGGTTCTCTTCGTGACGTCATCAGACCTAACCTATTGATGAAGATAACACGAAGATACAACGAGTTGGGAACTTCAAATCTTGGATTTAGGGGTATTGAAATACGCTCTTCTCATCCATGTAAATTTTGAAGCAATGAATTAGCCTTTTATCTGGCCTTTATTCTGTGAAGCGCTTTGAGCATGTCATTGACGTGAAAAAGCGATATAAGAACGATATATTAATGTCAAAACGTCGGATAGGGTTGGAGTATATAGATCACCAGATGCAGTTCAGCCTGCGGACAAGATGTCCCATGCTCCGTTACTGACACCTTTATGGAACACTTCAAAACAACAACCTGGCTATTATGAACTGCACCCCACGAATGTCAAAGGGGTCGGTATTCTGATCGATATGTCTACCTGGAGTAAACCAATGGAATGCTTCTCATTAATGCGCAGAAGCTGCCAAATGCGCTGCCGGGAAATCATAGCCCCCATAATGTTTCCTCTCGGTAGGCCTACGCCTCTGATTTCCATAACTTTCCATGTTGATATATTCAGGAGTTGGAAGGTGGAGTTAGCTTAGCCGATAGAGCTCCAGGCTCGTGATCAACATGTTCAAAAGATTGCGGGTTCAGACCCCAGCAAGACCGGTGGAGCTTCTCCGCAGTGATTTTGGACAACGTATGTCTCTCGCTCTAGATAGTCCCACTGTACCCGCGTGTGAGAGGGGGTACCCTGTTAGGTGGCTTGTCGCTATCGGAAAGGGTCCCGGGGGACAGGATTGAGTGACACGGACACTGCGTCAGTGCGTCTGAAGAGACTGACAGGAAGAGTTGAGCACTATTAGGTTGGGGTTGATGATCAGGGGTAATATCTGTGGAGCGCTTCGAGACCATAAGCAGTGATGAACTAAATAATAATATACGACCCTGATGTTATTATTATCTACAACATGCGTGTTTTGCATTTGTGATCTTGCCTATTGTATCCGTATGATTTGACCTGCTGACATTTTATTCGGGGAGCAAACAACACG
Organism: Eupentacta quinquesemita; assembly: GCA_032360705.1. Taxonomy (NCBI): domain Eukaryota; kingdom Metazoa; phylum Echinodermata; class Holothuroidea; order Dendrochirotida; family Sclerodactylidae; genus Eupentacta; species Eupentacta quinquesemita. The sequence goes on from JAUOBX010445319.1 coordinate 7,970, forward strand.
GTTATTCCACGAAACTCATAGTGACCATAGTCAAGTCAAGGCGCATTGAATACCTTCAGGCCCTATCTGAATATTTCCAGGCTAAATTGCCTACTTGCACATTCCACCTGTCCACTGACTGCAAAATACGATAAGGTTCAACAGTTATATGACCCGACAGTGGTGCCGTTGCCAGGGGTAACTGACACGCACGACTGCATAAATACTTCCACTTCTCTGATCTTTGTTTAACGATCACGCTATCCGGTGTGTTTTCTCTATCACGAGGCTAGCATGCACAAACTGACAAATCAATACGTATTTTGCTACTTTTGCAATTGTTTCGTCTGATCTGTAAGAAGAAGAAAACGCCGAATCAACCCACTCCACCGTTGATCTAATCTATATTCCGTTGCTGAATGTAAATGCTTGCAATCGGTATAAAGTAACCCCAATGAAAATAGTGTTCAAGAAAACTATGCGGGCTCTGGTTGTCTGGTCACAATGGCCCCATAAGCCACAGTAGACACTATTACCATAGAGACAATGTGTTTGTTACTTGCCTTCACTACCTGTCTCGATAATATCCAAGAATTAACCAATGTTGATATTATTCATGAACACAATCAATCAATCAATATAAACTAATACGTCGTCATGGTGATATAGGCTGACCGTGTTATCAGAGCGTTAACAGGTGGGAGGCTGACTTACGCCCCTGCGCACCTATCCCCAAAGTGTTGACCTTTTCTACTGTTATATGTTCCGACTTTTCTGTTTAGACCACTCTATGCTCCCCCCATTAGTCCAGTGTTTTGGCGTGCCGAGAGGTTTGTCATGCATGAGGAGAGTTGAGGGGTGAGTCCAGGTCACACGACCCATAGAAAAGACGCCCTCATTTATGACCTCTCCCCATGTTGGCAAATAACACATACTGATATACGGGTTCCTAAAACACATGCTATCACCTATGGCTATATTTCGACCACTTAATACCCTGACCTTTCCAACAGTCCATTGTTTTGGCGTGTCAAGGGGTTTGTCATGCATGACGGGAGTGTAGGGGGTTGGTTAAGGTCAAGACCCATAGGGAGGATGCCCTCATTTGTGGCATCGCCCCCATCGGCAATTAGGATGTACTGATATACGAGCTCCAGAAACACAAGCTCTTACCTGAGCAGTTGTTAATTGAACTTCCATTCCACGTGAAAATTGTGTTCAATCAATTTGATACGGGTTAACTTGCTGCTGGTTCAGGGAGCCACTGGATATCAAGGAACCGTGGACGTGCTGATCGTGGACAAGCACCAGCGATAACTCGCCTAGCCCCTTTTTCGACTAGTGCTCAGATGACATCGAGGGATGGGGTTCATCGTCACTAATGCCAACCTGCTCCCGGGACTGCCATACGACGTCCTCTTCAGACAGACGACCGGTGAACTCCAGGATCTAACCACTTCCTCAGATCCTGGAGAAGCTTACGCTTTTTTCGAGTCGCAAAATAAAGACGTTACATACTTATACACATCGATAACGTTCCTGTGTCTCGACTTCTCTCTGTCTCGATCATTACATGTTTTGAATAGATTGGTATTTTACTGTTGGCTTGTGCCTAATTGCTGGTCGGGAAAATAGTGTCGAGTGGACGTCGTCTGCTAACTCATCCTGAAATCGATCAAGATATGGTACTGTAAATTGTGAGTGCTATACTGTTAAGCTGTTTGTATATTTCTCAGCTCTTAACCCTCTGCCTACCACTGTTGTAAAATTCACAACATCTCAGTCTCGATCGTTAGCCCTATACTGGCCGATGTATCATATAAGCTACAGAGGATCTTGTCGGTGTCACACGCCGTTCGAAACTAAAGTAGTTGTCCCAGATTCGCGCCGAGTGGTAACGTGGCCATCGGGGCGTGACACGCGCCATTGAATAGTCGGCCATAGCAGCGCCCTCAAGCGAGGTAGTGGCCATTGTCGTGCGTGAGCCTCGCCTGGCTAATCCCGCCTGGTAGGTAAAGACTTAACTATCAATGAATAATTCCATTTCCTATACAGGCTTACATATTACGACCAGTAATTAAAGAAACATGACGCTGATTTTAAGCCACCAGATCATTCACATATTCATGTGTGGATGTGGGAGAAATCCGGACAATGCTCACTATACAAAAATACGGAAATGTCTCCCTATTTGGTAACCCTAATATCCAGTTCTTACAATGAAGAACAATGCATACTGTACAAAGCAAACAACCAATAAGGAGGACCTCGAACCCATCGCACATCCTCTGAATTATGTATATTAGATCAGTGGTTATTCAAAGTGTTATTCCTGTAAAAATTAGACCTGTCCCATATTATAATGTCGATGTTTTTGTTTACTCAAGACGGAGTGATATTAGATGTATATTTCGTTCATGTCTCATGTCATTTTCTGCAGATCACACATTTTCAAAATTAGAATACAAACGCATGATCAATCTGTAATATGCTACATACACAATTACCATAGATTGGCGATGTGCCATTCAGGGTGACATTACTGCGTATATGTCTATATTCTTACACCGCGAATATACTATCCCGAACCTTCACGATATAATTACTCGAATTGGAAGATGGGCGTGCGTATTGCAGAAATATTTGGAAAAAATTAATAGAATATTTCAGCAGACATAACTGCTGAGAGAGCGATGCCTAAATATGTTTTGTCAGAGCTCAGCTAATATTTTCATTCAGCGAAGCAGTTGCGTCAAATTTTGTTGTCATGTCGTATGGAGTTCGCGCGTTTCTCGGAAATATTTGGAAAAATACTAGAACATTTCAGCAGACATACCTGCAGAGTGAATTAGTAATTGAATTGGCGTCATCGCCTATCTCGAGATGCACATTCTTTGTTATTACCGAGTTAGATGGCACATTAGTAAAATGCAATTCGACTGTCCGTGCGGGTCATCAGCCCACACTCCTGAGTATAATGTTACATTATAGCACTACGGATCCCTAATGTTCCCCCATGGCTAAGGCACTTGGCCTTGTGCAACTCAGAATTAAAGTGTTGCGTATGTATGGTGTTGATATCGACTCTCAATAGGTTTCAAGAGGTTGTTTAACGGCAGTACGGCACTTACTTGCGTCAATTCGAACGATGCAATGATATACAGCGGTGCTTCCCGTATAACTCAGTTGATGCAACTGACTCTGTGGTAGCTATCACGCCTACTTCAATTCAGTCAAAAACAATTTCACATGCGTCAACATGAGGAACATGATCGAACGGCACGAACGTATGTGCACGATGCATGTAAGAAATCGTTTTGTTATATTTATCCGAAGGTTTGCGCCAGGTGTATCCAGCCCTTCCTTCACATCACGTCACTTCCGGTGGTAGTCTTCGACATATCGGACGATAAAAGCTGTGACGCAGTTATCGAAGATGTCGGCTATATACGGGGGAAGGTGGGTATGAACATGACGACTACTAACCTACAATTAGCTCAATAATGACCTACTATTAGCCAGGTGTTAGTAGTATGACCATGTGCATTATGTGTATACAAAACATACCAGGCATTGAGGACACATGCCTTCCCCAATTGTAGTAGCAAATGAACATTGAGAGCTGAGGAAATGTGTTTCTTCATCCTTCACGGCGCATAGGTGAGATGTTTGGGCAAATAATTAGACAAAAACCTGCAATAGCGATCTGGCTAAAATGTCTCGCCTCGTCAGGGAGGCCCCATATACGTATATGATTTTGATAATGAACTGTGTTAGCTATATTGAGCCTCCATACATTGAATTATGCTATTCTTTCAATCACAGTGTCTCAGGCAGGTTAGGCATGCAGTCTCACATGATGATGAAACAGCTATCAGGATTTTTCATCGGAGAACATGCCAATTTCTCAGAACGACATCAGTTCATGAAGAGGGGAGCCGGGCACACCACATTTGTTGGCGATGCAAACATTCAGGTGGAAAATTGGCAAGAAGCTTAACTCGATGAAAAAGGTTATAATGGGAATAATGAACATTTTGAGCGGATTGACAATTTTTCCCATTAGGGGGAAACGTTTCCGAATGCTTTGCATGTGGGTAGAATTTAGGGCAATTGGGATTTTCAGGCGCTATTACCATTTCTCGGCCAGATGATTACTGAACCTCTCAGACAAATTGTGAAGGGACCAGTACGTCTATATGCTAGTACGGAGGTGGACTCCCCAAACTTAGGATGGTAAATTTGCGATAGCAAATGATTTCAAATGAAAAAGTATCCCTTCACTGATGTGTCCTCACATTCTGGAAGCTTCATAACTGTGTATGCCATTTTGTTATAGTATACGTTTTCTGCTTTTGACACACTACCGTACCCAACTACTGAATGCAAATGAAGACGGCTGAATTCCTAAACTGGAACGCTGACATACTGTAAATACTCAAATGATCCGCTTAGCCATACCAAGGTTATCATAAAGTGGATTGCGGAAATAATGAGCTAATTAGTTAAATCGACCATAAACACGAGCTACTCCCTGAATCTGAGTACTTCCTACATATTCCGTTCGCATCAATAGCCAACTCGGAGCTGGGCATTTCCGCGATATCTGTCTGAATATTCTGCCGTTGTTTGCCACCAATAATTACTGATCGTCACTTGACAAATAAACAGATGATTACTGGGGTATCCGTATATACAGCGCAAAGATGTCTCATTCCCGACATAGGCGTGCGAAAGTCCGAAGGTCGGAATTGAGGCTTTGGAACGAGACGTGGATCATGATCTTATTATTCCAAAATACACAGGATGCAAGCGTGAATGGTATGAAGATCACCATAACTTTATTTGAGTATGAACAAGAACTCTATAGGTTATTTATTAGGTTTCAGTAATAATAATAATGAAAATATGACCAATTCTGAAGCGCCCAATATGTTGCCACATCTAGTCGATTTACAGAAAATTGCACCTTTTTGTGGGAAACCGTCTCAATTTACTCGTTGTGCAACATTGTTCGAAAGTCTTCCAGATTAGTAGTATTTTGTATTGTAATCTCTGAATGAAAGACATGACAGCAAAAATGTCCACAGTATTGATCACACTTTGGACTGTGCATGCTATTTATAAACAATATTATTATATTAAATGATATAAAAAAATATTCAATGATATCAGTAATTGAACTGGTGATATCAGTAATTGAATTGGTGATATCATTGAATGAATTGGTGATATCAGTAACTGAACTGGTGATATCAGTAATTGAATTGGTGATATTATTTAATGAATTGGTGATATCATTGATTGAATTGGTGATATCATTTTATATTTGGTGATATCATTGAATATTTGATGATACCATTGAATGTTTAATGATTTCACCAATTGAATGAGTGATATCACTAATTGAATTACTGATATCTTCGAATAATTGGTGATATCGATAATTGGACATTATTATTTAAAAGTAAAACGGCTTGCCATAGGTCCGCATCGCACCCTTGAGCATGGTGCTCCATCTCGATTGCACTCAATGAGTGGAAGGTGATTTGTAAGTTGCTCTCTACGTATAATGACCACCTTCTTCGCATTGAGGTCACGCTTCAGAGCATTGCCTCAGTTGTTACCTGGAGGGGGCTTGCAGCTGACGAGAGTGCTGTATCCAGGTATGCACCCTTGCCGGCTTGTATGGGATCGGTACCCGTGCCCGTCGGGTGAATCATGAAAAAGAAATCGAATAATCTCCGATCTGTCTGATCTGGGACAAGATGTGGTGACTCACATAACTGCAGGACGCGTATGTCTGGTTTGAACAACACACGTACTACATAGTCTGATAGTACGGCTTCGACAAGTCACTGATGATCAGGGGTAATATGCTGTGAAGCGTCTTAAAGTAGTCACTTACTGAATATGGAGTTATATGAATGCGGTATATATTATATTATCATTATAGTATAAATCACAGGATATGCCGATTTTATAAATTCTTGACAAGCCATTCTTGAAGAGACTCCGGCGAGTCTATGTTACCCTCAAATACATGTCTCCATCCGGCTCAGTGATTTCCGCTCTGAGAGATTTCAAACAGTGCGAAGGATTTACATGATAAGGTAGTCAATTGCAGAAACAATTGTACGGAGTGTTTGGTCACAACCATTGTAAGTTATGCATGGTTGAATTGGGCGATATTATAGCACTTTCGAACGAACATATTCAGTGAATTGTATGTTCTTTGAATGTTCACAGCTTCGTAACGTTCCAATTGTCTTAGTTGGGATGCACGCAGATCGGATTCTCGATGAAGGCGCCCGAAGAAAAACTTGCGATGAGGTCCAAAGAGGAATCCAGGAGCAGACACAGAACCTGCGACAAGATCTAACGGATGAGCTTGATAGTCTGAGGTAATATAGATAAATAGTTCTCTATTCATATAATGATAATGATAATAATGCCGCGTCTTATATAGCGCACATATCTAACTAACAAATGTTCAAGACGCTATACACCTTCATCCTCGCTCATTGGAACCAGGTATACGAACTTCGAAGATCTCGGAGAGTATGTGGCAGTAGTATTTATCAGCGCCGGTTGTACTCAGATTCCTCACGGGTCCCCATTCTACTGCTAGCCTAGTTCATATTATATACTGCACTATATAAACGCTCTGCTGTGGGCGACAACTTCATGCAGTGTCGACTGAACCCGGTTGGAGGGTGTTGGGGGTGAGGAGGGGGAGGGGGGGGGGTATTAATAGCGGGTCGCTATATTATTTCCAGGTAGTTCACGACAGTATGACGTCACCAGTGCCACGCCTGAACGATTCCGACGCCAGACATGCTCGCGAGATGCTGATGAGATGCGCGAACATTCTTTGAGCAGTGCGTGAGGGGTCAGATTGTGCGTTATTGACACTTGTTCTTCATTCAGCCGAAGTTAAACACACCTCCTGGCGGTTTTGTTGCTCTCTGCAATGATATTTACTACGCTAGGTTGCTCCAACAGTAATGCAGGAAGTTCCCACCTGAAGATAGGATGTGTCCTGTATATACACAGTAGGTTGAACTACATGTTGTCTGAAAATTATAACAGTGCTGTCACCATCTCATCATGAAAGGCAAGATTGCTGAAGAAACAGAATTAGCTCTTTACCATATTTTTTCTCATGTAAAACTTTTCCTAAACTGATTAAACAAAACAGTTCATTGAATATGTATATCATTTGGGGGACCATACCAATGATCGCATCAGTATGACACTATATTGATGCAATATGTTCCTTTGTATTAAAATATAGCACATGGGATACCATGCAATTAATCAGAAATGCCAGCATTGGGTGGATATAAAAGCGTATGCGCATCGTCTAGATTTGAATTATAGTCGAAATGAAATACAAAATGAGACCCATATCCGAAGTATCTCCCTGAGAATCGTTGACTCTCTCTGTCTCTCTCCAAATCAAATTCTGAGTTGCCTGAACGAGACAGACATCGTGATAATTGAAAAAATGTTCATATCATACCTCTATATTTATCAGATAAGAATATTGCATGAACGACACTGATTATCACTGGAACTCAAATTACAACGACTCTCCGCTATCTAAAGAAAATTTTAGGAAATGCTTGTTTGGTTTCAGGAAAATTACCTGAGATACTCCTAACTGCTCACTGACTGGCCAATTAGAACGAAAAATCTGTTCATCGAAACGACGTCATGTTTGAACAAGGTGCAGATAACAAACATTCACCCCAAACATTGTCGTCTCTGACGAGGAGTCTATAGAGTGGCGACAAAATGTAGATTATAAGACGTAAATGACTCCGTTTGGCTACATCCGTCAGCTGCTGCGATTGGAAGATTCCTAGTTGCGATGACTATACCAAAACAAAAACGATATTCGGATTCGAGCGGTAACATTATTGCGATGGAAGCTCAGGTTTTAAACATTCTTTTGATGTGACGTCATGCAAAAACATTGATTGGTCCAGTTTGATCGTTGGATTTATCGGAAAGAAAAATCGCTCACTGCCTGCCTGGGATTCACTTTCACCGTTATTATCCGTCAACGAAAATTGAGCGTGCCGCGGGCGATAACACGAGGCCGTTGGTTCGTGTACGGATTTGGGACATGCGGTGGAATCGTCGTCCAATTTTCTGGGGTACTGTGAAGTTCTGGTATCTTTTAAGGCCAGGTGAAGGGCTAATTCATTGCTGAGCATGCATTTTCCCTCCCCGTGTGAAATCGGAAAACATTGCGTAATAATGGATCTATCCTCATTTTCACCGTCTTATTGACCGAAATACATTTCGGGGGTTGGATTTTCATACGGGTAAACCAAAACGTGGCGGTGTTTCAATCAATACCATACTATAACATTATTTGATTGGCTAGTACAACAGATTGTGTAGGAAATAAATTTGGCCTTTATCGCATGAATGGGATAGAAACGTTCATGGGAATTTGTGTCACTAAATATCAACATGTATATAGGCCTACACTTGGAATATGGAACATTTTAACTATACATAAAGTCATGCGTGTCTTGGACTCAATTAAGTTTTACAAAATTCATGAAGCTATGCTGGCCCGCGGAAAAGTCGGAATCCTTTGCCTCTACCTAATGTGGCTAGATTCTTCTTTTCACTCGATATACAGTCGTTCCGCTGCAGCTCAGAA
>JAUOBX010445320.1:0-10411 GCA_032360705.1 Eupentacta quinquesemita
TCGAAACCGATAACCGCGAATGAACCAAGAAAGGTCAGACCACATCACTATTGTGCATTGTTCGGATAGAAAAAATCGAACAAATTATTGATCGCCTAATGAACAAACTAGTGACCAAGACGGTCTCGGTGTGGATGGTTAGTTTCGCAATTAGTCTCTCGTACAGGCCAGCCTTCGCATTCATACGATGGGAACAGAGCGGAAGATACCAAACGGCTGATAAATTACTAACAGTGGCTGCTGGGATATTCGATGCTTTGGCTGTGTCCTCTGGAGTAATGGGGTTCTCTTTATATCCCGTTGGAGACGCCAGTGCAATTATTTTCAGCAAACTGTTAGTTTGCTGAGAGATGCGCCCCCCGCCGCGGTGGTGGATCAATTGGCTCATGCGTCGATGAAATTCGAAGTCAGCTGCGAGAGTTAGTGTGGAATGTAGAACCTCACTGATCATCGACATTTCGAAAGCAAATTGCAGTCCGGGGTTACTCAACGAGCCTCGGACCATGTTCGGCTGAACGTCTGAAGACCGCCGACCTCCCCCGGGGAGCAGCGGACGGGATTCCCGCGGCCGAGAGGCGGCGTCGAGTCAGTGTAATACCCGAAGCCCACCACGTCGGCACGGCGATTTGGTCCGTCTCCGACCGCGAGACTTCTCCGAACAGGGAAGAGCGTGCCTCCCGAGGGGAAGCCCGTCGGCGCGGAGTCTTCGGCATTCGTGCCCGAAACCTCTAAGACGCCTCGGTCGGAAGCCGCTAGGCCCAACGGCTCATCTTCGGGCGACGGGACCGACATGTTCGGACCTCAGTTTGAGCGTGACGACCTGCTGATTCTAGCATAATACTGAGCGAAGATGAGAAGAAACTGACAAGTCTAAACTACAGGAACTAAGGATTCCAGAATGAGTATATTTGCATGGATCAGTGCAGAATATTCGGAAATTAAAATGGGAGGAATGTTTTCAAATCTTGGTATTTGACAATGGAATGTGATATTCGTCCTAATTATATTAACTGATGAAACCAAATCCCATATTCCTGTCCCTTAATACCAGAAACAATATGCATCAGCCAGAAAACATTGGTCAGTTGCATTTACGTGTGAAAAGAGGGTACAAACTTGCTCCGTGGAGAAAAAGAAGAATTTAAAATGGTTGTGGAGATATTGGCAAAACAAGTAAATAAACATTGACCAATTGTCAATGATTTCGATACTTGGATAGTCACATCGTCGTAAGGAAGAGGGGAAATAAACCTCTCTTTTTTGAATTTGCACTAATTGACCTTTGACCCTAATTACTGACCTAGTTGGCCATTTTTAGGAATCACAAACAATATATTCATATTCACAACAAAATTATCCACTAGAATCACCTATATGTTTGCTTCTCCTAAAAAAATGCCTCATGCAGTCATATTTTCTCAAAATCGAACCAGTCTAGTTGCAGAGAACAAAAACAATCATTAGGGAAACCTTATTGGAGCATTCGGGGACAACTTACCCCTCACAGGCAAGAGCAACGTTAATTGAGCTGCCTCTATGCCAGCAGAACATGATGTAGACAAAAACGTAATGAGGACGATAGGAACACAGTAAGAGCGCGATGTTGTCTCTAACATCTTCAAGAACCGCGTCTCCGCAACTCATCCCTGGCCATTCGCCCAGATTCATTGTTATTGGAAGCGGCAGATGGATGCGACCAGGTGCCATCCTAGTCTGAGCGTAGAGGGCGAGGATGTGGGGGGGGGGGGGGAGGGGTATGGTTTTGCATCTATGACTATTTGGATTTCTGTTCCTACCTCACAGACCACACCGCAGTCGAGGAGTGACTTGTGAAAGGACAGTGGTTGATCCCAAATCGGAGCAAGCAGGCATCTGGCCACAACGTAATGGTTTCGGACTGCATACCACTGATGTGCCAGTTCCAGCAATATGTGAACAGCGAGCAGTACGATAGCTGACTTCCAATGGTACACCCGTAGCCACCACCATTGTATAATAGTGTATGTGATTGGTGTACAAAATGCTCGGAATGGGTTAAAAGCATGAAACTTGGTACAAGTATCAGGAACAACATTACAAATATTGACAGGGGTAGTGCCAATTGGAAGTGTGCGTTGCTTAGCAACAGTTGCTAGGTAAACTATTTCCCATAGCAACCAACATTTGGGGTGGTCAGAAACCGAGATATAGGCAATGGCATCTATATTGTCATATCTACCATATCATATATCAGGTTTCCATGTATTTCGAGCAGTTCCCCTGGGTTATCACATACAGTTAGTAGGCACTATTTTCCCTAGCAACCAGTGGAAATTACATATTTCCCTAGCAATCAGTATGAACTAAAAGTACGGTACTGAAGAATAGCTGAATGACACCACTACCAATATATTTGGTATATCAGCCGCACATGGTCATATCATGGATACAATCACATTTTTAGGCAACAACGTTCGCGAGTACTATCACCACATCGGCATAGAATGGAATCGCTAGTCACGTCTGTGACAACATAGACCATCATCCAGTACAGCTACCTCTGAAAATTCATTTCACGGCACAACCATGAACGATGACAATTGAAGTGGTACCAGCGATCATATAACCCCTCAGGAGGGGCAAGTGAAGGACTTGCCAATTCCTTATAGTAAGATTGAACCTACATGACTGTCTAACTTCAAGTGGTGTCTATGTTCCTCTTAATGCTGGTAACATGAGCTCATCCTGTAATATTCTCGGGAATATACACACTAGCTACGGCATGCTGAGTACATACATGAAGATGTTATAGACCAACATAACTACAGCATATCATGCCAGTATTCTACCAGAACGAGATATCTTGAAATATTCCTATAGCCTGTTCAGACTATAGTTTACCCAAACTTATATTTGCCACTTTGCACTGTTTCGGAGGTGATCGACAACAAAGTCTTGGGTCACTGGTTGGATTGATGTGGGTGGGTGGAAGCTCTAGAAGAGGTAGAAATCGCCCATCTTGGGATTGCCTAATCGTTCCCAAAATATCACATGTCACCTGCACCCGACTCGCATTAAATCAATGATTGTGCATGGCATATCCGCTCTAGAGAAGCGAACGATGTGTATGTGGAGAGCTTCGTCGGAGTACCCTCAGAGATGTCCAGCTGCTGGTGTACACAGTAACACAAAGTGAACAGGTATTCAACGCTTCATTGGTAGGAGCTGCTAATGATGGCATTCATACATTCTCTGCGTATAGGAGACTTTGATTTAAGCATAAACACTACCCAAGCTAACACCATGGCTATAGTTCTGTTCATGTAAGAGACATGTGTACTGTATAGCCTTAATCCCCCCTGATATGTTGCACAAGAATTATGGGATGGCGAAATCGTGTTGGCCGAGTCATCTCAAATTATCCTTGATTGATCATGGCCATGAGCGAAACAATCGAGGGAAACGGGTGGAGATGGAACAAATTAACTGACACAGGTCGCCGACGCACTTTGGGGTTTTGGGCTTTAGCTTATCTGTATCATTTCCTACGTTTGAATCATCCATTCTGGGGAAAAAAGGGCCAGCCAAACAAATCACCATGAGCAAAGTCAGCAAACTGATGCCAGAAGGTATTTGCCAAGCAACATAATTCACTGATGGTTATAATCGACTATTGAACCCATTCAAGGAAAATATTGCATACATTCTCAAACCAATCCATACTATATTACTAATGTCAAGTGAAGTATGTAACCCTAGTGGAGGAGCGTCCTGAGACGAATACCATGATAATGACTGATATTAACATCACCATAAACAAAGAAGTACTGTCCAACGAACAAGCGCAACGCTCCAGTATGACAGATACGGAAGTCAACCTTCTCATAAGTGAATTTGATCTCAGGCTGTATATTGCATGTCAGATGGGAGATGGTGACTTGGACCACTCCTGTCAGCCATGATAACTATTAATTTATACCATCTTCCTATGGGCTGCTTCATTTGCCACTGCAGGAGTCTCATCCCATGGAATGTTTTGAGGAACAAGAGAAGTCTACACCTATTGTATGGCTATAGAACAGAGGTGCGCATCATGTGCAGTGCTCTACACGTCAGTATTTTCGAACAATGCGGATGCAAAACCTTTAATGACTTATTCAAGTGTGGGATCAGTAGTTTGACAACACTCTAGAAACACGAAGTGGGAGATAACAAAAAATATGAGTACAAAACTAATTCGAGGGGGTGTGGGTGTCTGGTAACTCCATAGTCCAAAACCAATGTGCTGGGAACAGTTCATTTCCTTGATCGTCAACAAGAGCTCTATAGTAAAGAAGTCTCTCGTTGTTACCAATGCTCGAGACATGACCAACTTAGTTTCCTGCAACCACACGGATGCAGAGCCCAGAATGCAGAGTAGTATACATGTTGCAGATCCCGTCATGCTGGGCGCTCAAAAGATGCTCGCTCGAACAGCAGATACCGATGTATGGCTGCTCCCAGTAGCTGTGCTGCCACAGGTACAAAACTCTGATTGCATTCTGTACTGGTGATATCTTCTGCTACATCCCTGTCCATGCTTCCCGTGTTCCATGTTCCCACGGGCTGCGATATTGTATCTCAGTTTGCCAAAAGTATCGGGAAGACATCATGTAACATTCAATGTAACTTTCTATGAGCTGCAGATCTCAACACTGTGAATACCTGAAGAGACAGGGTTTCATGTTCCATTATACTTCTTCATGATAGCACAGTTACATGTACCAGTCAGTACCAATGAAGTTCAACAACTTCAATTCACACACACAGACTGTCAGATGTCATATCTTCCTCTCATGATGGTTGCTCTATGCCAACATAAGAGCAATCTTGAATGGTTTGCCTAATTAATTAGACTAAAATAGACTAACACAACTCTGAATGCGTGTTGCAAGGGCAGAATGTTGCCTAGCAACTGTTGCTAAGGCTTATTGATGTTTCTGAGGGCCCAAAGTAGACCTAAGTTTTACTTAGTAGTTTGGACTAGGAATATCTTTTTCAGCGGGCTGCTAAGGTGATACTTGTCCATAGCAATAGTTGTCAAGCAATGCATTAATATTTCTGGCACTATACCACCGAAAATGATCAGTATAATCCAAAGATCATATGTGCTAAGTTGGATGCTTTTAACACTTTCTGAGCAATTTTGGCAATAAATTGCACCGATCATATAGACTCTAATGGAATCGTCTTTCGTAGTAGGCTATTCTGGAATTTTCCATATCAGCACATGTTCTTACGTCCACAGGATTGTTGTACGCAAGGCCAGGCAGTGTTACGTACACACAGTAGAGTACGTGACGGTACTGTATATTGTGCCTAGCTGATTCATTCTACTTTTGCTTTACCTGTCGTCACCTCCGTTTTGCGTCGTTTGCGTCGTTATTTTCAATCATCTCTGACTTTATTATCAGCAGATGAGCAAACCGGAATGCTTATTAGGGATTGTAGCAACTTTTATCCGCTCATTCAGCGTGTATCAACTTTATCTTCCTGGACTTTCCAGTGATTCTTCGACGTTCGCTGTCTCGTAAGGAACAGCGTAGTCTCTTTTATCAACTCAGTCAGTCACCATTAACAGTTAGTTAGCAAGTTAACGCTAGCCTACCGCGCAGTTCAGTACACATGATTGTTCGTTAGTATTACCGTATTATTGTAGAGAGCGTGGTTAGGCTCAGTGCTCTAGCGGGAGATTGCTAGTACGGTCTTTTCGTAGAGTTTACGTGCAGTTGTAAAGGCTAGGCTTTTGGCGAAGCTGTGATAGGTGATCATAGTCAGTAGAAGTCAAGGCGTTAGGAAAACAGCTGTAGTTTACATCATCTTGTATATCACTAGTTTTGTGGTGCCTTGTCTTTAGTCTTATGATACTTTTCATTGTCACTTATTTAGTCATTCGTCATGTGTATATATATATCATTTATCGTTGCGTTTTAGCAGCAATAAACTCAAGTTGCAGATAGATTCAGCCCGAGTTTAAGAGGATAGTATCCGAGGCTAGTCAGACTGTGCGGTTTCCACTCTGAACTGGTTGGCCGTCAAACACAGCAGCCGCGGTGACGAGTGGTTACCATAGCACTCTCAGTCAGCAAGTTCAGTCGGGTAGTTATCTAGGTTCCTTAGTTAAATTTGAGAACAGTGCATAAACATCATGCCTTTTAGTAAAGAAGTCAGGACAGCGGAAGCCACGTTACAGGGATCAACTACTTACCTCATCCTTGGACAATTACATGGATTAACTGGATTATATGCCTATTTATCGGTCACGGCAACAGTTCATCAACAGCACAGCATATGGTAATGTAGAGGTTAGTGGTTCCTTTGCGTTTCATTTTATATTCTGCTATTTAGCATTCAATTGCATGTGTTCATCTTCGCCCATATCCACAACCACTCAAGATCTACCCTGATATTGAAGAAAACTCAAAGATGGGACTTGTTGGGAACTCCAAATTAGGGATGGAGTGGTAATAAGATACGCTCCTTTCATTTTTGCAAATTTCGATAGTCATCCAGGATAGTCAAGTCTCTTCCTGATTTAAGTTCGTTTCTGTGCCACAGAAGTCGATCATCCAATTGAACGATAGATCCTGATTCTACAAACTCATCACACTGCTTTTGGTTCAGGAATATATGAATTCAATAACTGATGGAACAGGTGTGCTGAAAGGTACACTTAAAGCCAGGTCACACTACAACGATATCGTATATAGTGCAACGATCCAATTTTTCGATCTGTTGCTTGCGAATGCCAGTCTCTTTTCATTGTGGCGGATATAACCAGCGAAAATGATAAAGGACCTCATTCGCTATGTGTAATCAATTCGATGTGGAATCGCCCACTCCCAACTCAAGATATTCACCCAGCTTTTATTTATCGGAGAGCTATCCGACTTATCGTCCGATTTCTATCGTTTTTCGATATGACGTCACATTAGAATGGAGCTGACTAAGGGCTTTCAGGCTAAGGAAATGTATATACGTTCTGTATCAGTCTGTATGAACTTCATTACCGCATTCCTGGGTAGTCAGCCTAAAATCAAGAAATCGTGTAGCAATCCGATAAAAAATTGTTATAATGTGACCGGGCCTTTAGGCTATCTCTTATCTCTGTTTTATACGAGCATTCAATTACCATTTGTGGAGTTCTATAAAGTTCATCCTATCTTAAAGGGATACCGCAAGCTACATGAGTAGGCCTACATTATGTGAACTGATATGTTGGTCCATACCCCATTTCAATCCGATATTCGTATGTTGACAGGTCGTGTTATTGACGTTTGAAGTATCACCACTATAACCAAAAAATTATGGAAAACCTGATTGCGCGATAATTCGTGACGTCACACTTGAACAACATTAATATTTCTCATGCATTTTATTGTTTTCATTGTGCTCGGAAACTCAACATTTGTGCTTGGGAACTCAACATTCCTAGTTTTCCTACTGCGTTTTTTATTCCTTGCCGAAAGCAAAAGGAATATATGCGATGGTGCGGGCGTGTGTATGTGTGTGTATGTGTGTGTGTGTCTGTTACGCCCCTTGGAAACACGATAACTAGTGTATATAGAAATGCAGGAACTTCATACTTGGTAGGAAGGTTGGCCATATTGAGTACATGATCCCTATTGTTCTTGGGTTCGGTCCAAGGTCGTTTGGGGTCAACAGAGGTCGAAGTCTAAACACCTTGTAACACGATAACTAGTGAACAAAAAGGTATAGGGACTTCATACTTGGTATGTAGTTGGCCATATAGAGTACATGATCTCTATTGTTTTCGGCTTTGGTCCAAGGTTGTTAGGGATCTAAGTCTAAAAACTTTGTAAACACGATAAATAGTGAACGGAAAGATGCAGAGACTTCATACTTGATATGTATGTTGGCCATATGGAGTACATGATACCTATTGCATTGGGGTTCAGTCCGAGGTCACTTGGGGTCAACAGAGTTGAAAGTCTAAAAACCTTATGAACACGATAACTAGTGAACGAAAAGGTGCAGAGACTTCATTCTTGGTCTGTAGGTTGGCCATATGAGGTACATGATCCCTATCGTTTTTCGGTCTAGTCCAAGGTCACATGAAGTCAACAGAAATCCATCTGAAATCCTTGTAAACATGATAACTAGTGAACAAAAACATGCATAGATTACATTCTCGGTTTGTAGGTTGGGCCATATGGAGTACATGATCACTGCTGATTCTTCGTCTGGTCCAAGGTAAGAACTCACTACGCATCGTTGCGTTCTTGTTTTTTTCTCCGAATGAACTGCGTAACATATTAACTCACCAAAACAATTTTTTGGGGGGTGAAAGAATATGTTTCTTCATCGAAAAAATAATGTTTACATTTTAAAGAAAAACGAAGGTAATTTATTGGGTAGTCCAGGTAAGGTAATGCATGATAGGATAGCGTCCATCTTGCGCAATGCACATGGCCTTAACTTTGAAGTCCTCTCACTCTGTCATGGAACTGCGTATGAACGTCTGGTTTTGACTGATGTATTTAATAATAATAATAGGCGCTTTACATTTCTGTCCTAGCTGCAAGATAAGCCCATGTTTACTTGAGGCTGCAGTATCCCTTTGTTCGAATAAGATACCCTTTGATGGAACTCAGTGGATTTGGATACATACCTCATGCATATAGGTAATTCTGATGGGTAGATATCAGGCTGCAGTGATATAATGAGCCATTATGCAAATATGATATGCAAATAAGGCCGCTATTTATTGTTTTCCATCATTTCGGGATAAAACATCAAATTTTACACCTAATTTTCAGTAACTCACTTCCAAATACATAATGAAGGCTCTCTAGCTTAACTAAGCAGTGAAGGGTATTGTTTCAGTTCAGGAACAATTTAGTGAGAGATGAATGTTCCAGTTCTATCATGATGTTGTCATGGTAATGATGGTTCCAGTTCTATCATGATGTTGACATGGTAATGAGGGTTCCAGAATTCGATCATGATGCTGACGTGGTGACAAGGTTTCCCGTTCGATCGTGATGCTGAAGTAGTGACGAGGTTTCCACTTGGATCATTCATGCCGCTGAAGTTGGTCACCAAGATGCTTCAGTGTTGCCCGAGGAATTTCACGAGCAGAGAGAAACAGTTCATCCAAATCTGTAGCTCAGCAAAAAAAAGGGCAGAGGCATCAAAGTATTGGTATGGATTTTGATGACAAGGACGTAGTCCATCACAATACTTCGGGGTTTCAGTACCATCTTGGAGAACTCTAACTCTCCGAGAAACAATGCTTTTGGTTATAATCTATCATCATTCAATGTCACTCTGACCATCTGTAGTAACAAGTACAATAACGAGGGTTCAAACAGTTCGAGTCTTCACAAGTGTAGCGACCAAGAGAATGGGCAGTGATTATCGTAGGCAACATGGGAATGCAGTGGAATTCATCGTTGAACAGGAAGAAGGTGAATGACCAGAATTTAGATGATTGATTGGAATGGTACTTGAGTGCACTCCGGAGTTTGGCAGATGCAGGAGTCAGGAGAGAGATCCAGTGGGCCTTGGCATAGACTGTGGCATAATCATGTTTCGTGTGGAACAGTGCAAAGCATGATGGTCTGCCATCATTGGCATTGAAATGCAGGCGGATGCCCTCACCGCAGTTGACACAGCCATGACTAGTTTGTCTGTTGTTGTCCTTGCAAACAGTGCAGCGTTGGTCGAGGCCATGGAAGACGATCGGATCGCCTAAAAAATGGCCAGGGGTTCCCCCCTACGTTGAAGTTTTATCGTTCCGTTGTGGCTGCCCCAGTACAAAATTGGCCCGGTGTTTCCTCAACTCCCACGTTGACGTTTTATCGTTTCATTGTGATCGCCCAGAAATATTTGCCCAGTGGTCCCCCACTATGAATATGATGACATATAATTTGATGTGCATCGCCTCCCCCACCCCTCCCCCCAAAAAACACAAGAAATAAACAAACAACCACAGATGCAATCACATAAAGCTTAGCCCATGCTGTAGCATAGGGTTTAGGTCTGGGCTAGACTATAGGACAGGCCTATTTATCACTTACCATTTCCTCAGTTCATATATATATGCATGCCTTGAGTTATCTCTCATTCTCTCCCACTGATCGCCTCGGTGGCGGCAATCAGAGAACCGATAAATCAGAGGGGGTATTAAAGGGGAACCCCAGTCCAGTTATAAAATAGGAAGTGAAACTCGCCGAAACCACCCACAAGGTCTAGTCGGATAGACGAGACTCAACCTACTACTACTTACCACTTCCTCATCTTGGAACAGAACAGAATCTTCCTCTTCAGGAACTAGAGGTTCTGGGACTTCTCCCTCCTCATCATAGTCTTCAAATTCGTCCCACCTCTCCCACACCTCTTCCGCAGTCATTAGGTTCACACGTGACAT
>JAUOBX010445431.1:0-10411 GCA_032360705.1 Eupentacta quinquesemita
AGATAGATAGATACGTACATACAGCTGCATGATCACAATAGCTCACCTAGCCATATGGCTATGGTGAGCTAAAAATACACGTTCTAACCTACATGGACAACGAGGACATCAGTGAAATACTCTGGATGCGTATGTCTACCTATGGTCAACCATGATCGACATAGGCCTACTACTTCTGCTTCATCCAGCTGACCATGTTTCACGAGGCGAGCTTGATGTCACTTACGCAATGACTGTTGCACAGTCAATTAACCGATGACTAGGCCAGTCAGACGATGTGTGTTACAGTTCACGACACATGATAAATCAATTAGTGTCTATACGAGCAGACGAGCTTACTTTGACTATCTATTATTAATTGACATAGCCGATTTATAAAGGCCAATTGAGATCACATGACATTCGTAATCTTCCGGTACACATTCGGTTGTTTCGGACGAACGCACACCGAGTTAACATGGGACAGAAGCAACGCGCGCCAATTGTGTCAATATTTAGTCGATCAGCCGATCGGAAAGCCTCGATTAAGTGATCTTGAAACTGTTTTAGTAGACATCATTCTTGTGTGGATGGAAAACACGGATGGTGAGGGGGATTATGTTATTCATAGATAATCGGAATTCCTGGAAATGTTGACCGAGTTGGCGTGGGAATGCCTTTGGACGAGGAAAATCTTCAGCTCGCAATGGATATAATAATACATATGGTACGATTCACAGCATAGGATCACGTGGGATATAGGCCTATACATGAAGGTCAATATTGAGTAATCCATGTCTGTTATGACTGTGATACACAGTGTCGAACCAAGGTCTGGATGTGGATCACATGCATGCATGCGTAGGAACAATTGAAGAACAATTCTAAAGAATATATATTCGATAGCAATGCAATGAATGGAAGATTGGGTCTGAATATAATCAACAGAAAAACGAAGGTCATGTTGGTTCACTATTCAAATGGAACAGGTGAACCGAAGATCAACATTATTCGAAAATCAGTTGAAAAAGTGGGCCTATATAGGTTCAAAAACATGGGTCAACAAGTAAATAACGGTAGGTGATGTAACAGCCTATAAGGGTATTGATTGCATTTGCATCATGCAAGAAGTGCTTACTATTGTAAGATTGAGACTAAGACAACACTGGCGAAATGTTATATACTTTCAACCCTACGTTACGTATAGGGAAGGGCCTGTCTGAGTTGTAAGCCATAACGAAGGTGATGCAATAAAAGATTGATGAATTTATTTGAAATATGGATCTATCAAATTAAGGAAATGCTCATATAGTACTGTACACCAAAAAAGAATGACGGATTGTTTAGGAGAATAACAGAACGCTTCCTACTAAGAGCTAGAAAATGCAGTGCGTGGACCATCTCATTAGTATCCAGCTAACATCCAGAAAGAAGTCCGAGAGTAAGGTAAAGAAGCATGGGCAGACGTCAACAACTTGACAGGGAATGCCTCTATGAACTGGCACGAACAGATGAGGATAGACGCCCCATGACCTCAAGTATTGTCTCCAGACATTTGATACGGTATACATCACGAATATCATGATTCGCGATATCAAAATACTGTCAACAAAACACTCGATAATCTCGTGGAAATACGTGACCAGAAATTATTACCCGGATGTCGACAGGTAGTCGTGCAGCTTCATTGCGTACGGTCGGCATGTAGGGGAAATTCCCGTCAGCATAGAAACATCGACGATCATTCGGTCAGTAGAAACATTTGTTCCTCACTGTTGTATGTTTTGCGGTACTGGTGTATGTATACAATATCCTGAATATACGGTACCTAAGTTACATTGTGGTGAATAGACCTATATATTGAATAAAATTACATATTCTCACGTACCGCCAGCTCAGAGTTAACATATTCATCGGTAATGTGTACATTGATAAAATTGTATAATTCACATCCCATGTATACATGTTCATTGACAGCTTGACGTTTGTAAAAGAATTGACCCTATATAAGCTATAACGACAAGAGCGAGGGCTATTGTAAAGGATTCATCGAACTCGAATTTATCTGTCTTGCCGTCTACCAGTCTACAGTTGCAGTATACAATACCCGAATATGTTAATTTGATAACATTATATTCCCGTGTAAGCCAAATAATTAAACAACAGATTAAACATCTCAATGACCTCACTGTTTTTTTGTATAGAGTGGTGCTTATAAGTAATGCCAGGCGGTCAGTGTAGGCATGCAGGCCCGATATTCCCTACATGCCTATACCTGACCGCCTGGCATTATTGGTTCATCTTAACTGGATGACTAAATGGGCTCGTCGATAATGTTGATGACCTCATGTCCGGAATATGCTTGAATCGAGAAGCTGGATTAACAGTCTTTGCTGGTATATGGTTGGTAGGTTAGAATGTTATTTGTAGCACGGTTCTCATCTTGCAAATGAGGAAAAACTGAATCTATCAGTCAGTTAGTTCCAAAGTGAAATTTGAAGAAAGTTCGAAGCCTTCAAATTGTGTGTCAGATGTATTCAGATATCGCGCACTATAGAAAGGATCTCAGTATGCACTATTGAATGTTGTCTTAACTGAATAACCACGCAGATTGGTTCCTCGTTTCTCTAAACGTATAAACATTGATTCTATATGAAAACATATTATTCCACAGTCTGAAGGATTTGCCCTTATATAAGGGACGACAATTACGTTCAGAAGAAATAACGCTACAGATTGTCTAGTTATATAACACAATAGAAACAATACGCCTATATGAAAAATTATCCAAACTGTTCAAGTGAAACGAGGCTGGAGTTGGGTCCTCTCAATCCGAGTCTTTGTAATCTGAGTCCAAGTTCTTAGCTCTCGAGTCCGAATCCGAGTCACAGTGTACGATTTCGAGTCAGAGTCCCCGGTTCCTTGCGCAAATTCGATCTGTAGTATTTCTGGCGCAGTTTTATCACAACTACATGGCTGAAGAAGTCAAATAGGCTCTTCTCCACTCTACCAAAATCATCATTGCTGTTATCTTGGTAGTTTTGACATGTTAAATCAACATATTTTTCATTCTATCAGGTGAAATTAACCATGAATCTGCTTGCACAAAAACGGCGAGTCCTCGAGTCATTTGGGTCGAGTTATTAAACTGCTAGTCCGGTCTCAGGTCCGGCCTCGAGTCTTCCAGCACTGAAGTGCCTAGTGTCAGGCCTAGTGATAACGGGCGAAGGTCAAAACTTTGCATATCGTATGGAGACAGGGTTACGACATATTAGTCTAGTTATCACAATCTCTACAATTTCATCTCAACTGTAGTGAAGCCTATAATAGTCCTTGAATAATTTAACGAGCGAACATTTACGCTGTGCTACTACGAACCTAATCAAATGCAAGCCTACCAAATGCAAGTAATTTAGATAAATAGAGGAAGTATCGATAAACGGGTATACCGTTTACTGGGAACCGAAGCCAACATACGATATATCGGATATGGATGACTGCGTTTACCAAGATATTAACCTAGTGATGAAGTGCGAAGATCAAAACTTTGCATATCTCATGGAGACAGGGTTTCGACATATTAGTCAGTTATCATAATCTCACAATTACATCTTAACTGCATGCAGTGAAGCCTATAATAGTCCTTGAATAATTTATTAAGCGAACATTTACGCTGTGCTACAAACCTAATCAAATGCCTATCAAATGCAATGTAATTTAGATAAATACAGGAAGTATGGATAAACGGGTATACCGTTTAATGGGAACCGAAGCCAACATACGATATATCGGATATGGATGACTGCGTTTACCAAGAAATTCAGGCCGTTAGGTGATTACCAGTGATGTAGTCAAGACCGGTCTCAGTTTCGGGTTTCCCCTGAATTGCCAGTCTCGGTCTCGAATTCGAGACCGGAACCGCCATACACACAGTGTGAAAACTCGAAATTGGAGGCCGGTCTCGGTCTCGGTCCCCCGGTCTCGACTACAACCCTGGTGATTATACCAGCCCAAGCAGCAATATGTGATCAACCATTTTCTTCAACGAATTATCATTGTTCACAAAGCATTACTTTTGTCCTGATTGAATGTGTATAAACTGATAAACTATTACACAACGGTATCATTTCGAGAGATTGTACGAATATAGTTGGTAAGGAACATGAGAAGCTTGTAATTTCTGGCGATTGTGGGTGGGTATCTATAGGCTATTTTTCTTATTTAGTTTACTTTTACCTGTTTTACCTATGTGTAAATGGGTATACGGGTGCCTAATGAAGCTTGTCATACCGTACTCAGTGTTTTCGCTAAATTCCCGCTAATGAACGAGAGGTTTCTCCTCAGAGAGGTTTTATCCAAAGTAGGCCTACATTCGAACATTGAGATTTCCACATGAACGAAATAGTTCGAAACGTTCCGTTTTGTCAGTACGGCAGACTAACCTATAGTTTCTATTTGTGGCGCTGGGCAACGGGGAGGAAAAAGGCATGTAGGGCCTATATTATCCATGATGTTCCGATGATTCACTAATGTTCTACAATATTGAAAGAAAAAAAGTCATATAAGCGCATACTGAAGTAGAATTCGGTGCCTTAAATGCTTTTCATCCGAACAGCAGATTACCTAAACCAACGATCTACGATTCCCATATGTCCACGTTTGGGGAATCCCCAATATCCCTACACCCTGATATTCGGAGTGAATGCAAAGTCGACTATACAAGCCTATGGATATATGCTAACATAATTATATCCCTGGGACGAGTTCCAGCCGCCGTCTCCGCCGCCGCTGGAAACTTCAGGCGCTGGCGAAATAACTATCTTACTCTTTGTCCGATTCATTCGAAACTTGGTATACAGGTCCGCCCTAGTGGAATCTCAGATGGGTCCGAAAGTGGGCGCTACTTCATGACTGCTGCCCTCTTTTTTGCAGGTTTTATGCAGCCAAAAACTTCAGCTGTTAGTGCGATAACTCTCTAATGCTCTGTCCGAAACTGGGTGCAGATGTCAGGCCTAGTAAAATATCGGATGTGGTCGAAAGTCGTTTGAAAATATGTCGAGTTCATCCGATTCACACGAAACTTGGCGGCCATTTCAAGGTCACTGGAGGTCAACATTTGCGTAATTTCGGCGATTTTCCTAACTTCGTCGGATTTGAATGAAACTTGGTGGATATGGACTTCAGATGGGGCTGAACAACATGAGGGTCATTTCAAGGTGATCTGAGGTCAACCAGATATGGTTTGTGCAATTTTTCTAATCATAGAGAATCAACATTCATAATTATTCCGACGATATACACTTGGGCAGTTTACCGGCTGTACATGTCTATAGTTTATACTAATATGGCAACTTGAACGACTGCCTTATTATACCATACACAGTGACAGTGGAGAAGGCCTCTGCCATGCAATACACATTTTCTCGCGCAGTGGAAATCACTTGGAAATAGTAGTTAGATTGAGCTAAGTACCTGAACGCCCGTAACAAAAACAAAACAGTATAGATCGTTTTCCGGCATTGCATGTTAGACAAATATTTTCAGTCCTTGTGTTGAGTTAACTGTTGGACTGAGGCCCACTCATATATCGGCCTATGCTGAGCTACCCTTGTGAAGGCTATTCATTCTGCCACATATAGACATTCCCACGTCAACTCCGTCACTAATTCCAGGAATTAGGAATAGATAACCGATATCATGATCCTCTTCGAATATGTTTTCCAGGCACCATCCACCATAATCCTCTATGAAAAAGTTTTAGGCTGTGACCTAGCAACTCAAGCTGTTATCATGTCTCTCCGTTCGTCCGATCGTCTTTATGTACGTCCGTTCGTCACGTTCGCGGATAACTTCGGAACCGTACATGCGATCGACACGAAACTCGGCAAACATGTCCGCCCTTCAAAATCTCGGATGAGTTCGAAGGTGGGTACCGGGTATCGCCGCACCATTCTGATGGCGGCCATCTCGGTTTTTAGCGAAACTGATATTATAGCAGATTTACGCCTTTTGGAACATGGCGATCGTTTTGGGACCAATTTTCATTCCCGCACCATACAAGCCCATCCGGCGGGCATGTTGAATTCCCTGACGTAACTCATTTATCGCAGATTTACGCGTTTCGGAACGAAGTGATCGTTCCGAGACCAACTTTCATGCCCGCACCATACGACCCCACTCGGCGGCCATTTTGAATTTTCCGACGCAACTGATTTCATCGCAGAATCACGCGTTTCGGAACTTGGCGATCTTTTTGAGACCAACTTTCTTTTTCGCCACATACGACCACACCAGTCGGCCATTCTGAAACTAAGTCAGTCAGTTCGGACCTTCCACATACGGTGTTTGCTCGCAGCTACCAAGACGTTTGCGATTGCGCTTGTTCATTCACTAAGTAGTAAGTACTAAAGGACCGCCTGAATGCTGCCGTACAAATTGTGTTCTCACTTGGCTCCCACTTGGCATGCGATGACAATTTTGGCACGATTTGCGTGAGTTGTTTTCGTTCCATAATTAATCGTTGCACGTTCGTCTGGCAATCTACCGACCAGTGCTCTTTTCTAGAACAAGACATATGTCCCGGAAAATTACGAACATCATGCAATCTTAAGTGGCCTCCGAAAATCGGCTATACGTCAATTGGATAGATGGTCAAAATAGGCGGACAGCTTTTATATCTGTAGACATTACTCGATATAGCATTCATAAGAGGCCAAAACCAGAAAACAGTCATTCGTCCTATTACTAGTTAGGCGAAATACGACAACATCATAATATGTCCCGATAGCCTATGCAGCTTATGATCGATAAATTGGAAGTTCATTAACGAGGATATCTCCCTGAATGTCTCGCCTAGTTGCAAGATCAATAGTTATGTTCATCAGTCAAGTTACAACTGGACGGAAAGTGAAGTTTTTTTTGTGACAGGTTACGATTAGGTCCCTAAATAAAGGAATAAAGGTGTCCACTACATTGAACTGACAATAAATAGTCTGGAGTCAGTCCCTGAATAACAATCTGCATAAATTTATCGACTTTGAAATAATGACCTTCCGTGGACTGTTAGCATTTTCGGAACTGGAAATAACCCAAGTTGAGTCATGTTTTGTGATGATCCGATTAACTTGAGAAAATGCAGAGTTTATGCTAATTGGACACACTCATTGGCCACTAATATTTGGGATTAACATTCGAACTCTCATAACCAAGTGCATAGAGTAAACAAATTACTAAATTAGTTACATTAAATGACCTCAGTGACCTCGGCTCTATTGTTGAATCCTTCGGGACTGGAAGTATCCCATATTTCGCGGAAATGTTTGAAACAATTACGCAACTGCGTACTGATTCCTTGCACAATTCAGTTGAGTGCGATGGATCTCCGAAGCATAATACCACGCCCTGAAACATACATTGTTACACAGGTTCTCGCCTTGACCGCGAAACAATATGGGGATCATGCACTTCATTACGGTGGATCTACCTAGGCTACAACTATAACAAATTTAGACCAACATCTCTCGGATGATCTCTGACCCAAATAAAATTGGATTCATGTAATCCATATGATCAATTCACGGTAGCAACCTATGAATCCTTTCCGTTCAACCTTGTCCTCGTCAGGCATGGTGTTTACATGGTTTCTTTCTTTGTCTTACCCCAAATCCATCATAGAGACAATATATGTACTCCATATGTAGCCTACAGTCTACACATCAGAACTAAACTCTTTGCAGTTATTATTTTCACAGGCTTTCATACTTTCATTCGGTTGACCTCACCTCTGCAGGATGGCTTTTGACTTGACCCCAAATCAACATGGATCACGTACACAATCAACCAAGCAACCAAACATTTACACCTTTGCGTTCAACAGATACCGTGTTTACGATGTTTTTGAACATTTAAGTTTGTTGACTTTTGGCGACTTGGTCGGAAATAATGTAGGCCTCTTATTTCAGCCAACCAACATGTCTATTATCAAGGCACTGTACCTTCATTCATTAGTTATCGTGTTTACAAGGTTTGCGGAACGTGACTTCTGTAACACAAAAGGGATGAAAATTCGCGAAACTTATGTCAATTATAGACTACTCATTTGTGCGGATTGAATGACCATCAGTGACCTTTAAAATAATTCGGGATTGCAAGTAGACTCATCCACCAAGTTTCGTAAAAATCCGATAGTGTTTATGAAACCCGCATGAATTATGCTGAATAAACTACTAGGCTACATATATGTGGGCATATTATGATTATTCAGCCCTTGCACTGCAGGGATATACTCAGATCGCCGAATCGGGAGATATCTTATACACAACTGTTTGAACCAATTTTGAATGAATATGCTAATTTATGCAAATTAGTACGGTCTTTTGGGGACGAAAATTGGGCTTGTAATATCAACTATATACCCAGTCCCCATTATATGCACTTCTTCACAAAATATCAGCATGAGTGCTTTCACGGTTCAGGAAATATATAATTGCACCGCATATGCAGACACGCGACAATTGATCACTCGATCTAAAGTTCAGACGAGACCGAAATATGACATTTCTTTTTAGGGAAAACCCCGCTGTTTGTGGAATACGTGATTGTAGCTAATTTGTCATAGCCTCATTTAGACACTTACTAGATACATTGGGTTGAGATACAGCCAGAACGGCAAAAGTGAAACCTACACACATTTTCATATTTCGTTCACGAGAAAGGCTGGTAAAATATCGTTACAATTGTCAATTCGTCTCCAGTGTATCGCGCTAACAGGTTTCCGATCTGGTGACCTTTAACCTGACCCCAAATAAGCCTACATCATGATCTACGTTTGAATTAACGTTCAACCACAGCGAACCAATATCATAGTTTCATAGGATATTACTGCCCATATTTTTTTCCTTTTACAAAGCCGGGGATTACCCTGTCAACATCGAAATGGTGTTATTATCGTAATTATTGTTGTTGTCGTTGTAATGATTATGATTATAATCATTATCACTAATTGTTATCACTATTGTTGTTGTTGTTGACTCGTGTCTGTTTACTCTGTTATAACTATATCCAATCTCCCGACCGGTTATTCCCATACATCCGTCGTTAGGCGCCTGGCCCATGCGTAAATAAACGATGGAAGTGAAATCTTGGCTACATAAACTACCGTGACCGTTTATTAGGAAAAGTCAACACGCTATTTCGGATATAAATGACTCTGTAATGTTAGTCAGAAATTTAGTTGCGTCACACAGAAAGATCGCGTGCAAATTATTGCACGGTCTGTCCCAATTGCTTACATAGTAGCACAGGTAATCCCGAAATTGTGCAATTTGACACCGGAATCATGCATCTCAATGACAATACGCACGTAGCAAATATTGAATCTCGTGAGCTTGGTGATAAGCTTGGGTGGGAGACATACATTTACGATCGCAAACTCAGCATCCGGGATTCGCGGGGCTACTCCGAATCAAGGGTGGCGCTGCGGGAGGGGCAGGGGAAGGGGGCATGTTCTCTGTCGGAAAGCCTCACCCACCCCTTCGGGTGATTTTGCCTATTACCTCGGGGAGTTCCACATGCGATTTACACCCTATCACGCACCCGAATGGAAAAGGGGAAGTTCGTCGAGGAGCCTTGTGTCTATAACTACTGCGGAGTTTACTTGTCCAACCAGTCAACTAACATTCTGTTGTCCCTTCTCGGCAGACTTGTAGTGTGAGTACATTGACCCGAGTACGAGTACGAGTACATTACCATGAGTACGAGTATGAGTACGAGTACAGAACCCATGAGTACGAGTACAGAACCCATGAGTACGAGTACGACCTCTCGAGTTCGAGTACGGCAAACCTGAGTACGAGTATGAGTACAAAACCCATGAGTACGAGTACGAGTATGAGTACGTAACTCATGAGTACGAGTACACACTTTCTCAAGATGCCACGCACGATTACGTCCACTTATTCTGGAATCTTGAATACAAGTTCTTGGGCCATCAGTATGAATACAATTTTGAGACTACAACTTCTGGAAGCCATTAGGCTCTATTAATCTTACAAGGAACCCTGCGGCCTGCCCCGATGTTGATTGTGAATGATCACCACACTCTCCCTCCAACTCGCTGTCTCACTTAAACTAGTGCTCAATTGATGCTGAGACAGGGATGTAAACAGCCCCCAGAAATCCAGTCCATATTCAATAATCACTGTTAACCCACATACTAAGTATGAGCTTCTTCCACCCACGTGGGCTAAAATTATTTATTCAGAAGCCGTAATCACTTCCAACAACAAATTTCACTAACATTATCCCCAGTCTAGACACTAAAAGCATTTGGAGGTCGTGTACTCCCTATAGGCCTAATGAAGCTACTGAGTTTCAGTTGCTCTGCAACAGCTTTATTCAGTCACTTTGTGTTGATGACCTACAATATGTACGA
>JAUOBX010445542.1:0-10409 GCA_032360705.1 Eupentacta quinquesemita
TGGTCTTATTCATTGTGTAAATGCCTACGTGGAAAGCTGACAATTGTTCCTCCCACTATGGCGACCACTGCCACTTCGGAGAGTTACAATTGATAGAGGTACCTAGTTGGATTATTCATTGTTCGTCGATAGCATGTGATCTTATTAACTGACCATGATACCGAACTTGGGTTATTGATGAAGGGAAGTGTGTCTGTCCAATTTATGACCACTGATATATACGGTTTGGAGGCGTTTGTGTATATGTGTATGGCGCTATCGATGCATTTTCTAAATTAATGACTTCGAAGATATCACCATTACAAGATCCCGAATATATATTGACCAATCCATCCCAAAGATGAGCAATGGGCGCAGCATGAGTTATGCATAATAATTAGCCATTCTGTTTAACTCGACCTGTCTGGGTTCGTAATACTTCCCCAACTGTATTATTAACCCAATCTGCTTCACACGTGCATCGCTAACATTATAATAATTTGTGTCAATTGCGAGGGAACGTTTTTTTCCTAATTCGTCATATTGTATCCTCCCAACAAATTCAGTTATTGTATTTTATAACACTATGTAACATCCTGTACATTATAAACACTGCGCTATGTATCCTAGTAGCACATACTGCGAGGGTTTGCCAGTTTCACACGTTTACACATTTGACACAGATTCAGTTGTGCGTGCTTTTGTAGATGGCCTGGCATATACCACATGTTCACGCCTGGGTTAGTTGGAACCATGTTTGCGTGGTTGAGAATTGAAGCATTCATTGACAGAACTACGATACGATGGAGTGATCCAAATTTGAAGTACGCATATATTCAACAAACTCAAGGATGTTACTATACTACATTCCCTCGTACTTTTACATTTCGAATAATTAGCTTTAATTTCCAGATGAATGGTACTTCGAGTGGTCGTGTTGAGCAGCCTGAGTTTGAGAATATTCGACTGCTGATCAATTAACGCACGCAGTGTCCAATAGAAAAATGAAAGCTATATTCTTGGAGTCTCCCTGAAAGACAATGATGGACCAATATATAAAAAGGTGCTCATCAACTTCCAGCTGGCAAAATAGCTTAGCAACCCATCTGAATATGATTACTGGTTTAGCGAAATAACTCTATGAGTTATCCAAAATGGCATACATCTCAGTCGTTTCGGATATTATACTGATACTGCGACCTGAAAATGTTCGCTACCCACGATGAGTTCAACAACCAAGAAGACATGATATATTATGTTGTTTTGCGGATGATGGCAGGAAAAACATCATTCGATCCACTCGTGTTTGGATTTCTGTTTGAAATTCAGTAACATAAGTCAGACTTTTGCGTTTGTGCCTCGCTAAACAGTAACCTGATCTCCCTAAGATATTGATCATCAAGTGCATCAGCTCATCTTGAAACATTATTTCGTCTTTCACTTAGAAGTGAGGTGAAATAACAAGAGCTTCACGTGGCAATGTTCTCGGCAGATGATTTATTTTCTCTAACAAGTTGAAGGGACGACATATGAGTACGCCTGGATCTCCATAGTAATGTATATCTACATCGAGTGGAAATATAACATTATATATGCTTTCGAAAACAAAATACACGTACCTATATGTTGCAATACACTGTATTCGAGATGAGTTTATAACGAATATACTCTAATCACTAGTCAGAGTGTTGACGAGTCTGCTTTGATTCTCATTGCCAAGTTTATCCACATCGAGTAACGGTATTTACATTTAGATAATTCAAGAAGAGGCAATATTCCATCAGCAATTGCTGAGCATAGCTGTCTGTCAAATGTTGTTGGTGCAATCACAAACACACTCATTTCAAAAAGCATTATAGCAACTAGACTAGCCTCTTAGTTAAACAACATACCAAATTTCGTCACCTTCGTACCGTTTTAATCATAAAAATCAGTTGGAATGTACGGAATGTGTTATTCTCTAACAGACTCCCATCCTAACTTCAGTTTTGAATACAAAGTCTACCATTGATGACGGAATATTGTGGAGTCTGACGAAAAGGCACGGGCAGTTTTTGTCTGCAGCATTGAGCACAACTTCTGTCTGTGGATGTAAATGGTCCTTGATTTGATATAGCGTAGCATACTTACTTGCACAGAGCTTGGCCAGTCGTTCATGGTTGGACATATGATGCACTGCGATGATACATTATGTGAAAGTAAACTACAGTATGTGATGTTGCCCTGACTACACTATTTCCAGGCTGTTTGGAATTGTAACGACACGCAGCCGTTTGGAAGATGTTAATATTATTTTAAAATTTCATTTGTACCGTTTACAAGTACTCGAAGTTTGTTGAGTTGATGGATGGAGATAGACACGAGGGTGCCTCGGTCTCTCACTGCATTTGAGACATCTGAGACGTCATCGATCGTAGAACGCCTAAATTTTATCATCCTCTACGATGACGTCATCATCGGTCTTGAATGCATTGAGAGACCTCGGTATCCTCGTATTCATCCCATAAATTGAACCCGCGAATTTTTGCATCACATTATAGGAATTGAGTTAACCGACAGTCAAAATGAATGACCTCTTAGCATGAGTTATTTCGTACACGGTATCAGTGATGGTAATGATATATCCCACGTCTGGTTTATTGTGCCTTTGAAGGCTATAGAATACTCCATCGATACCAAAAAAAACCTCTGTCGTACCGTATGTCTCAGATTGATTTAAATCAATATTACACAACTGAAGCGAACAGAGTGATATGAGAGCGAGAACCGGGAGGTCGGGTTTTGATGAGTTCTAATGATTTGTTAGCAAATATATAATCCCATCGGGAGTCGATGATGAACTCTCACGGCGGACTTTGATTGCTTGCTCCAACTCCGTGATATGTTTGCTACAAACGGCACGAATAATTATTTACCTCGCTCGGCCAATTTCCTCCCATACTCACTCGCCCCTCAATATTTGTTTTTTAGAAGACGTTCTCTGACGGCGTATTGGAAACAGTTTCCCCGAAATGCTGAAAGAACGGGCAATACAATTAAACTGAACTTGAAGTAGTGTAAACAGAACATTTACGACGAATAAGTATCTATCTATCTCTCCTGCTTGTAAGCTTTCGTACATTCGTCCTGTCTTTCCGGAGTATTCTAGTGTTTCATTGTGTGTTTCACATACGTCTTTGATTCATTCCATCTTATCATTCATTCTTAACATGTTTATCCCTTTTATCTACGAGCATGTAATTTCCCTTGCTGGAATAATGAAGTATCTATCTATCTATATATCTATCTAAGAGCCTCATGAATCGGTGGAAATTATTGAGGCAATAGTAGTGATGAGAACTGGTAACTGTAAGCCTGAATAAATGCTACATTTTTACAAAAACCTGGCAGTAGTATTTCAAGAAGAAATACTGGCAATAGGTGTGATTAGAAGCCTTTCATAGTCTAGTGATATTCTGCTAATTGAGTGCAATCTGAAAAGGCTATCGAATAGTATAGGCCTTCACAAGACTCCCCATGCGCTACATTGGCCTCAGACTCCAGTTGTATCTTCTGCTCAGGAGATGAAACACCGTGGTAGCAACTTAGACAAAAGCAGAATAAACCACCAGCCTAGCCAGAAGAACTTGCAAATGATCCCTAGGAGCCCTAATGTGTATTTGGTATATCAAAATGTTGGCCAATCATTAGAACGTTAGTCCCATCAATTTATCTTGCTCTTGACAAGCATCCCATTCTATGTTTTATACTCCTTACACGTATCAAGATATGATTTGGGGGGAAATAATCTCTTTCACATCCTGTTAGGATATAATATTCGCATTCCGAATACTGAGTAGCAGGAATTATACGATTGAAAATAATTAGGCTTGGGTGGATTCTTTACAGTAGCGCGGGCAATAATTTTAGGCAGTTACCCGTGTAGTTGAGTACGATTGTGATGTGAAGCTCACAGCAAACATCTTATCGGGCGAGTCTCTGGAAAGATTCAATTTCTCCGGGAGACATTTCAAGGTCGGATATTTCATTAAATAACTTGTTATGATAGTGTTGCGTGTATCAGAATATATTTTGACAGATATGTATATATATAGGTCGCACCTTTGTCAGTGGCATCGGGCTATGATGTAACCAATTTATATATCGATTTGATGCTAAATAGATGATAGACCGTATTTGATCATCAAAACCCATAACTAACAATACTTTGGTGAACTTCTTCCACCAAGATGCATCGTTGCATATCATACCAACATCATTACTATTCCCACCAGCATTCATTGTTGTAATTTGTGTTATTGGAGTGTTGCGTGTGCCAGAATATACTATAGCAGATATGTAATGAGAGGTCGCCCCTTGCTCATGGACTAATGATTCATGAATGAACTACCTCAATCAATTAACATGGTTACATTTGTGGTCATTGTATTGTGTTGAAACGTGCTGCCTACACGCAACATAGCACATGGCATGTGCTAAATTTTCATAATAATATAATTATAAAAACTGTTTTTTAAAAGAGGCAATTCGGGACTTTAGTACCAATTGTGAAGTCGAAACGGTTCTGGCTGGATAACAAACAGAATGTCTTGATCAAGAATACCATGGGACCACTTAGAACGTATTACAAGTGAAACCAGAATGACTTTGCAGACAAGTAGTGTTGACTGAAATGCGCATATTGCATTTGAGAAGGTAACATTCCCTCGCCTTACAATTTCGTGATTGACTCATTTCAGTTCACTCATGAGCTGCCTGGCGTATTGAAGTGGCACTATTATAGTAAATCATTAAATTTTGAGATACAAAGTGGGTTCATGAACATAATGTTAAAAGTATATAGACTGGAAAGATGATATGGCAAATTCCATGTCCTTCTCGCTTCTCAATGAGAGGATCTGAGGTGATATATTTTAGTTGCATGTGTGTTGGACAGCATGATCACTTGATACATAGCCGTGGCTCTTATATACCAGATGTGATTTATGTGTCGAGTTCTATGTTTAGGTTTCAGAATGCATCTATGTACCGGTCTAGTGATGGATATAAACACGTTATGCGTTATCATGATCGAGTCCAGTCATGAGGTACACATCCTACATTTAGTTCAAATCAGAAAGAAGGAGAAACAAGGAAAAGCAATAACACCACAAGGTCGTGGCTACTTCTAAACAACTATAGCTAGTCTACTTCCATGACTGATCAGGTCGCATTATCTACATCAAAGTTAGATATCTTTGTCGGTTACATATAACAACATTTAATATCAGATGCCGTTATATTCATTATCGAGTTGAAATATACAGTGTAGTTTCCATCTATATACCATCGAGGTGTTTCAATAAACCCGTTTACGATCAAGTCCAGTCGTTATCATGCCCCCTACTTCAAACCTCGAAGTTCGTAGTGTAGTAATCGTATTGTAATTTATCACTGTCATAGACATGTCGAAATATAAACTAGTATATATACACATGATGTCCACTCGCGTAGATCGTTCAGAATGTCCGGCCCTTCAAATATTTGCAAACGTGTTTAGCACGCCTTCTAAATATGCCTGAATCACCCTATTAGGTATCCAAATGGCATACAATTATTGCCACAGTCGCTTATGATATATGCTGGCATTACGACCTGGAAATGCTCGCTTGAACCTTACCCACAAATGGTTCAACAACCATTAAGACTTATTATACCCATCGATGATGTCATTGCAGATGGTTGCGTGAAAACGATCAATCGATCTACTCGTGTTTGTTTTTCCTTTCGAAATTCAGTTTATAAATAAGTTGGTTTTCTCGCGTGTGAACCTCGCTTAACAGTAAACTGATCTTCCTAAGACCTTGGTATCGAGTATATCGGCCTATCTTAAATTATCATTTTGTTCCGCACTCGGAAGTTGAGTGAATTATTAGGAGCTGCATGTGGTGGTGCTCTTCGCAAATGTTCCATTCTAGCGAAGTGAATGGTTGAAATAAGACGTATCGGTGGCATTTGTAAAATCATAGATGTTTTGTTAACACACAAAAAGGGCGATGATGTGCTATGTGTACTTTGTAACGTGCTGATAACTCAACAATCATATACTGACGAGATAGATATACTCACAGGCAATACAAAATTTACTATCAATTAAAAAATAATATATATATATATATATATATATGATGGACGAATAATACTTTTGTTTGACACACTGCGTTCATACGGTGTTTCTAATAGGTGTAACCCTGCTCATATATGAGAGGAGCGGCAGTTGGTGTCCTGAAGCCTACAGCAAGTCTACTCTCTTGTTATGAATGGTGTGAATAATATACTCATGTCGTAAAAGGGTACACGACTCATACAAAGAGTATCTGTTAACAATGCCGCATTTCATTATCCATGTGGCGATGAAGAGGCTCTATTAAAGAATTGGCCTACTAATAATTGACTTTATGACAGCATACGTGGAAAACCTATGATGTTTTTTTTAAAGGAGTGCGTGTTCATTTATATTAGGGAGTCTGACCTAATACCTCTTTCAGATTGACGACGAGATAAGGTTAATTTTTATTTGGGGAATGCGTAATCAGTGATAGATGTTAGATGACTTGAGGTGTGTGGCTTTATTTGGTTTTATATAATGTGATGTAGACTAGTTTATAGCTGATGAAATTCATTGTGATCAGGTCGTCGCCTTGCTTGAAATATTTTGATAATCCAAGAACGAATATCATTTTTTTCGCCGCTTTTTATGCTATACCCATGCATCTGCACAGCCATGTCAGCTAGTTGATAAATGTGAAATAATCTACATTAGGAATGCTTGAAGAGTGTGTGTGTGGTGAAGAACCCAATAAGGTTATAAATTGATACACAATCAATGTAATGTTTCTTGAGAGGAATGCATGCTCATTTATATTAGGGAATCTGGCTTGATACCTCTTTCAGATTGACGACGAGATGAGGTTAGTTTTGATTTGGGGCGTACGTAATCAGAGATATATGTTATAGTAGACGACTTGGGTTGTGTGGCTTCATTTGGTTCCATAGACTGTGATGAAGACTAGCTGATGAAATTCATTGTGAACAGGTCGTCGCCTTGTTTGAAATATTTTTTTAATCCAAAAACGAATACAAATATTTTCGACGCTTGTTATGCTTTCGGGTAATAACTATAACGTTACCCATGCATCTGTGCAGCCATGCCAGCTAGTTGAAAAATGTAAACTCATATACAGTGGTGGTATTTATCACCACATTCTACTAATATCACAGTCTCCGTATATATTGACAAAACTATGTTGTGTTTTTCAGTGTAACCATCCGGGCGACTAACATATTGACATAGTTCTGACTAAATCACTGAACAACGTTATATTAGCAACCTAAGTAGCCAGTACAGCATTGACATGACATCATAATGTATCTTTCAATTGGTGTAACTTGTTCTCCAGTTCACGCGCGAATGGAATTCCCACACAAATGCGATCCCCGCGCACCGTTATATGTAACTGCGCGGTCTACATATATGATTATTTCTGTGACACCTCAGAGGCCATTTTACTCATATATATTGTGCAGAGGCTCAGTATTAGATCGGATAACACGAGCTTCTTGACTACTTCTCTACAAAGTCTTGCGCATCGGATATTTGTCTCTATCTTTTCTATCTTTGGGCATCACTCATCTGAGGTCCACGTCATTCAGTCATTATGCCTTCACCCTTCAACCCATCCCGTGTAACTCGGTTGGCAAGCAGCATGTACCATAATGCTATTTGCATTCCTGCAACCTGCTCTGTTTCTCACTCTTCCTTATTTGTTGTAAGACCCTTTCGACTTTGGAATGCTTCGCCATCTGTCTGCTTTTTCCCTTCTCCTACAACCTTCAGCTAGTCAAGTCTAGTATCAACCAACTCTCTCTCACAACCCTCCGGCGTGCCTCGTCATAAGTTAACACATGCACCCATAAGCAGCCTTTATGAGGGCATCCTGTATTCAATACGCAACATCAGACGTACTTGCTTCTAATGTGCTCGTTCTCCACAAACGACCACGGCGATAAGTTATTTGATTACTCATCGCTAACCACATATGTCTATGTTGTGTAACAGCATATTGCTTCGAAATCTGGCGAAATGATCACATAGTGCCGTAACATACACGTTATAGCTCATAAAATACCGGTACACAACGCATATAATTTACATTATTGTCCTTCCCGAATGAAGTTACGCACACAACTAATCACCAGTGTCCGGTTCGGCGGGCAAATTCTACATATTTGCGGTTTCTTTCGGGGCACTGATCTGTTGACTCAGACAGAACAACTATGATAATATCATCATTGCACTTCTCGAATAATTCCTATTTTTCTCATTAAAACGGTCCATTTCATTGCAATGAACACGGAAGTCGACGAGTCCATATATAAGGCTGATTCGCCTGTTCACGCAATGGGTTAATTGTTGTATCGGTTCCAACACCCACTAAAATACCCAGAAACCACAGAGGTCACAACCAGTGACCCCAGTTAGCCCGGGCGAGGTACGCAAGTCTGCGGTCTTCGCTAATGAGGTTTTATTCGATCGTCCAAACTGAACGTAATACCTCCATTCACCCCGGTTTGTAATGCTACCCAAGGTATTCGACAAGAAAAACAATCATGCATAGTTAGAGACGAATACGGAAATTATTATAATGACAAATGATTTGTTGCATTTGTTCAGCGTCAATTATACAGCCGTCAGCAATGTGTGCTTTTGGAAATTCAAAAATCAAACTTGACTTTATTCACTCCAACGAAATCCATAGCAATTTAAAGGGATTTGTAATGAGTGAACCAATATACAATTGCACCACTGAGTCATGCAACTTACTACTCACGCCAGTGGAAGTTGGTTCGGGCAGTTAGGTTTGGTCAGGTGTCGACCAATACCTATATTAATTATTTATTTCCTCGAGTTATTTTTGCATTCCTCCTAAGATATTTCCTTCATTTTTTCCCTCCTCGCGTTCATTTCTCAGCCGGATGACATATGATTCAAGCGGACCTTGACGTCGTCAATAAATTATCGACAAGTTAAGGTTTCGATTGATCCGCTTGTGCTTTCAATCACACCTTTGACTTATTCTGGACGCATTTTCGTAGTTATTTCAGTATTGTCAATAGTGGAACGAAGCAATAGTGGAACGAATAACTTCCGGTAAAATTATTTGATGCGATGTTTGTCTAGTTTTGAGACGTATCTTTCCCTGAGTATTGAGACTCATTACTAGTATTGAAACCCATTGGATGTTTCCAGAATAACGTTGGGTGAATGTTGTGTGTGTCAGAATATATTATGACAGATATGTGTTGAAAATTCGCGCCAACCCCAATATACACTGTTGTAATTTGTGCCCAGTCTAGGGACTTAGGCCTAACCCAATGTTGGTATTGCGAACTATAACAGACGACCACACAGGAACATGTGACCCTACGACTTCACAACTTAACAGAGTTATTGTGTCACATGTTGTACGCTGGCCTGTCAAGCCAAGCAGTCAATGGACCTGCATTGTTAATCTGTGTTCGACACTGGAGCACGAGTTCATACGTTCTCACGTGATTCGCGAACCGTCTGAACCATGGAGTCGATGACAACCCTTATGTAGGATCCTATATTTATTTTGAAATGTTATCGTGGTATATTTCCACTAATGCGCATCATAAATGACACTACTGGCACACAAGAAGCAAAACAAAAAAGCAAATAGTATCCTCGTTTCGTAGATCCAAATAATTTTGCGAATAAGATATTGATGCGTGTGTCTGTTCGAACAACTGCATTTTCCTCTCCATTGTTCTTCCATCGATTCTTGGAAGAATTACTCAGGTCGTCGACTGACATTGCATCAAATGTATATGCAAACTTCTTGTTAATGAAGAATCGAGACCCGTCATTCTCTTATACTCGTTTGTGTCACTCGATTCTACGTGAAATCTATTCATGCCATACTACAAAAGAACTCCCCCCGTCTTCGCCTGAGGGTCAGTATTACCATAATAATGCTAACATCTAACATCATCATCTCTTTGTGCCTCTAGGATAGTTGGTCCCTTATGATATAGGTAAGACTCCATAGTTGAAGTGTACACGCTCTATCTCGCCTTATTCCTCGATTTCTTATCATACTCAACTTTGTTAAGCTAACGGGCAGGTTGTACTTGAAATATATTTCGGAATTTAGGCATATTTTAGTTGATTTATGGATTTGATTATTGTAAAACAAAATTGTCCCCTACATTCCCATCGACAACTGGACATTTTCTTATTCTCCCGGTAAATTCTGGTGAACATGTTCCGTTAATAAATACGTATTGGTTGTCTCGCCAAGGCTCCACATTCATAAAATCGCTAATATAAACAGAAGTGAACCGACTTGCCCAATGTATGCCCAATG